>KZ807525.1:3614-25864 GCA_000696205.2 Oncopeltus fasciatus | reverse complement strand
TTTGTATTTATGTTGGCTCTTTCTTCACAATAATAATAATAAAATATATTTTTTATTTAAATTCAATATAGTTGACTTCACTTTTTGAATAATTGCTTGCAACTTGTAATTAAGATATTTTTGCATTTCAGGGAATTTGCTAACAAACTTATATTAACAGGAGCAGCTTACCATTGTTTTTGCTCAGAAAAAAGGCTTGATTTATTACGAAAAGATGCTGTGAGAAATAGACTTGTACCAAAATATGATAACCGTTGTAGGCATTTAAGCAGAAATGAAATTTTAGAGAAAATAAAAGCTGGGCTTCCTTCTTGTATTCGTTTTAAGGTGATTGAAAAAAGTTATGTGTTGTTTTACAATAATTAGATTATGTTCTCAAAAATGCCTTATTTAATTATTAATGGTGTCTATGTTCTTCTTATTTTGGCCTCTTCTCAATGAACTGGGTTATTCCTTTGCTTAACGTTGATTGCTTATCTAATCTTAGAGTCTCATCTAAAGATATCTGATACTCATGTGATAAATGTATACATTTCCTAGTATGTGCACACAAACTACATTTCTTACTGGACTCAAGAGCTCTGCTCTGTCACATATTCTAATGTCACCACATAGTAACACTCGCACCTGATGCTTTTGGTTAACAGCCCACCAATATATGTTATGCAGAAAAACAAATTAACTGCAATGTAAGTGTTTCCCAAGCTACATTTCTAGCTCTTGCATAACTCATATGCCTTATTTTACGGATGTCATCCTGGTTTTAGTATTAGTTTTTAGTTATTCATTACCAACCTGCTTCATGGGCTTCTGATTTAATTATAGCCATTTTCTTCTATGTTTAGATAATGAAGTTGAAGTATGATAGTAGCATTGTGTATATTAAGCATAGTAAAATAAAGCTCGTCACACAGGAGCAGCATAATCTAAGCTGATTTCCCATGTTTCTTTAAAGATGGATATAAATAAGAAAAAATGAGGAAAGTGTAATTTACTGGCCTGAGTGAACAATAACATTTCATGACCACTAAAGTCTGCTCTAGACTGGCCCAAAAGTTAGAGTGGGGAAATTGATAACCCATCATAGTTACATTCATAAATTTATTCCTTAGCAAGCAATTTTTTTTTTTTTTAATGTTAGAGAAAATAAACATTAGAAAATTAAGTTTTATATTTATTGTGTTCTATAAACTTTTTCATAACATAAATAATTATGAAAAAATTAACGTTATAAATTTTGGTCTCTCTCTAACCTACTCCTCTTTGATCAACCACTTTTTTTTTAACACTTATAATAATGATGATATTAAGATTTTAAATTTTGTCTACCCTTTAATACCTCATCCCCGCTATCAATTTCTCTCATTAATGAACTCATCCAATGGCTTGAGGAAAGAAGCTTAAATATTGAATTTGGTTCGATTATTTTTAAAATTTAAGATATAAGAGCATGTATACACACATATTTTTTAATGGATTATATTTTTAGCTTCCCTAATGTTAGGTTGTTTTTTTCCAATTAGATTGGGTTCTCCAATGTCAATAACATTTTTCAAAAGTCGTGTCAGGTACCAGTGTTAATAATTTGATTTACCTGTGCCGGAAATCTGTTCAAAATGGGTAAATGAGAAAGCTATTGGAGTTTTTAGGTGGGTAATTAAAATTCAAGACCCATGTATGCTGACTATTTGAAAATAATAATTTTTTATGGTGTTTTATATTCTTTTCTTGATTTTAATAATAACTGTTGTAAATTGAAACCAAAGCAAATGTGGTTTATCTCAACATGTCTAGGTCGTGCATATTATTTTTGAGCCTAATCCTATTTCTTCCATCCATCTTATTTCCTTTTCACAGAAATGCCTTGATAAGGTTAGATTTTCTTGTTTTGTAGAGTATATCACTTTTGGAAAGAAAAATTATATAAATAAAAAAGTTAAATTTAATGGTAGACACAAACTAAAANCAATGAATGTATAATGTGGAGAAATTAGGGTTTAATGAAAAAAATACTATAGAAATGATAATTATGTATTGCAATCGCTTCACTGTGGAAGAAGAGAGAAATCAGAAGATGGAAAAGGGATGGAAAGAAATTTTTTTTTTTTAATAGTGTGTCAACTTTTGCTCATTCTCATTAACACCAGGGAGATATTTTATAGAAGTGGAAAGATATTTTAAAGAAGAATTTCTTAGCAATAGGTTATTGTGAGGTGTAATGTATTGCTAATGCAAATAGTTGTGTGGATGTAGATAGTAATTTCTTTGTACTATGAAATTTATAAGAAAAAAAAATTGAGAGAGAATGGAAAAGGAACGTAATACTGAAAATGCATCTAGATAAGATTTAATAGCCTGCCCTCTTTCAGAAAGTTCATTGCAGAGTCGATGATTTTATCGTTATTCAATAGAATTTCGTCTAGAGTTCCATTTAAGTTATACATTTTCCTTGTTTCTTCATATTTCAGGCACTCTTTAAATATATGTTTGATGGTAAGAAGTTGTCCACAGACCTCACAAATGAGTGAGTTATCTACATTTTTGCCATTATATAGCCATGAGTAAGTCTTTTGTGTCCTATTCTTAGTCTGGCTAATACCACTTCTCTCTTACAGTCAGTTGATATGGAACTGGACCATACCCTTGGAGTAGATTTTATCTTGCGTAATTTGTCTCTGGTTGACCATTTTTTAAAAATATTTTCCCATTTTTTAGCTAGTGCCTTTACATCATTCAAGATGTCTTATGAGTATATATCGCCATCTTTTATCACTTTCTTTGCTTGTACATCTGAATTTTCATTGCCTGAAATTCTGCGGTGACTTAAATTTTATGGTGATCCATTTAAGTGTCACTTAGCTACTTTTCTCTTTGAGGTGATCTATTGCAATTAAAGTGTCTATTGTGAGATGTTGGTTGGTGAAAGGACTTTGTAAAGCTAAAAGAGCAGATAAAGAGTTGGTAAATACAGAAATGTTGGCTGTTACCAATAATAACAAATAAAAAATAATAAAAAACTGAAGAATATTTCTCTGAATTCCCATTAATGTATACCTTTTAAGGATGAGCCTTCTTCATGTAAAATCAAATGCTTTCTTTATGTCTATGAATACTGCGACTACTTTATTTTTCTTGTTAAAGGCTTCAAGAATTTCTGATTCAAGTCGAATAAGGTTGTCGCGTGTGCTTTGACCTGCACTGAAACCACTCAGAAGAAATTGTTCTTTTCTTTATACCATTTCACCCTTTTCATTACCATTCTCTCAAGTAGCTTACATAGCGAACAGGTGAGAGAGATTATCCTGTAACTAGATATTTCGTTTACTGGTTATTCTTTCTTTGTGATTGGTATGCCAATAGATTTTGTCCACATTTCTGGGAATGCTTCTGATGTAAAGATTTTATTTAAAAATTTTAAGATGATTAATTTATTTTCTTGTGAGAGGTTTTTAATCATGCTTATTATTGCATTATCCGGACCTGGTGATGTGTCTTTTCGTGACTTTAGTGTTTCCAAAAATTTGTGCAAATTAAGTTAGAAATTCATGGATTTAAGGGATCATGAGTTATTTCAAAAGGAACAGATTCCTCTTCCTCTTTTAAATCCAGGAATTCTGGTGAATAATTGCTACTTGCGGAGATCGATGAGTGATGTTCTCCAAGTATATTTTCTATTTCTTCTGTGTCAGTTATGAGAGTGTTATTGAATTTCATATTGGTTATTGCAGAATCTTTATATCGGCCTGAGATTTTCCTAATGACATCCAAAAATTTAGTAGCAGGAGTTTGAAAATTTATAGTAGATACAAAGGCCTTCCAGGTTTCCTTTTTTGCATTAAGAATGGTCCTACAGGCTAAGGAACGTGTGTGAGTATAGGTTTTCGTCAACCGAGGTGCTTATCACAAGGATGACGTTTAAATTTTCTTAATGCTCATTTTTGCCTTTTGACAACTTTTGTACGTTCATTATTCCACCAAGGGACTGGGATTTTATTATTGGACTGAGTGGTCTTTGGTATGACTTGATCGGCAGCAGTTAATATAGCATTTGTGATTTTAGAATATATATTATCAATATTACAATCTGAAAGATTTATATGGGTTAGAGTGGCTAAATCCTGATAAAGAGACCAATCAGCCTTTGTAGTATTTCTAGGTGGGCGAGGAGGGGGAAGCTGTATGTCTATAAAGCTGATGAGTATAGGAAAGTGATCGTAACTGTAGAGGTTCTGGAACTGGTTTGCCAATTTATTTTTGAAAGGACAGAAGGGCACTATTGATATGTGAACGTGTGATTGCTTTTTCATGGCAGAACAAAAATACGTCGGGAACCCTCATTTATTATGCACAGCTGTGACTTGAACGAAAGATTCAATAAGTCTTCCTCTCAGGTCGGTGCTGGATGGGTTCCAAAGAATGTTATGACTGCTAAAGTCACCTAAGAGGTTTGAATAGTTGTATTAAAACCCAAAATTTTTCACACTAAAGGATTGATTGGGAGGTAAATAAAGAGAGCAGATAGTGAATTTAAATGATTTATAGACAGTAACTGATACTGCCTGAAGGTCTGTGCTCAAAGAAATTGCTGAGAAGGACAGGAAATTTGCTATTAACACACAGACCCTGCGCTTGCAATTTTCTTACCTAAGTAATCCTTCCTAATGACAGAAAATCGATTTAAATAAAGGCTATATTTTCATTAAGCCTGGTTTCCTTCAAACACAATAAATTGCAATCAGTGTCGTATATGAGTAATTGCAAATTCTCTTTTCTATAAATAATTCCATTAATGTTCCATTGATAAGCTATTTTCATGATAAGATAACATGTTAGAGAGGAAAATTAATTTGTATGTGCATATATGTGACACAGAGCCCATACACAAACACACACAAGCGAGCATGCACATACAAACACGCAAACAAACAGACACAAGCATATTTATCGAGTCCTATTAATATAGTGAGAGAGATATTGATGCAATACATTTGAATGGAAGAATAACATAATGATTTATTTGAATTTACAATAAAAAACAAAGATACTGCCAATAAATACATATTCACAAGGATGAAAGAATATGAATTGCTCAAATAAAGCACATAACTCCTGATATCACAATACATATAGGTATCGATGCGAATCTGAACACTCATATTCCGAGCTATACTTTTATATATAATATGAAAATATAAAATTCATGATCTCATATATACTTGTATACATAGGTGCACTTGAGTATAAAAAAATGTGAATGTATGTCTAGATATATAGTTCATTGTTTGAAGTAAACGTATACGGAAATTTAAACATATTTAGCAAAATATCGAATAAGAAAAACAAAACATTAATAACATAAGGTAGAGGTCCTGTTAGAGAAAAATTTAATTAATAAGTAGAGAAACTATCATTTTTTAATTGTTTTAGGTTTCTGGTCCTTAGGCTTTGATTACTGTACAGAATCAGATATAGAAATCATGGGGTCAGTAAGAGATTGAATACTTAAGAAGCTGAAGAAGATGGTCTTTTTCATTTTTCAGGTCTTTTAAAAGAATCTGGGGTAGTGTTATCTTACTGAGAGGCTTTATTTTGGAAGGTATTATTTTTAATTTTTGGATTTTGAGAAATTTTATTTAGTTGAGAAATTTTAATTTGATTTTGGCATTATTATCAAGAATGTGGCAAGCTGATATATCGTTATTAGTAATATTTAAGACATTAAATGCCTGGGAATAGATTTAAAAAATCTTACTACCTCAGCCGGGACTCGAACCCAGATCTCCTGCTTTCTGGGCAGTTATGCTAATTGGTTAGCATAACTGCCTGGAAAGTAGGAGACCTGGGTTCGAGTCCTGGGTGAGGTAACAAGATTTTTTCAGTCTATTTCCTTGCATTTAATATATAAAATTAACGTGGGATTAAATACCACAACTAATATCAGTATTTAAAAAAAAGTAATATTTAAGTTTTCTGTATTATTTATTTTTGACTCTAACGCTGTGACTTGATTTTTTAGATCTTTCACTAGCTCAGTAAGTTAAATTGTTCTAAAATAGCAATAGTGGTGGGAAGAGCTGAGGTTGCTTATGAATAAGTAGTGGAGGTTTCTGGGTGATTATGAGTTTGCACTGAGGGAGACAGTTATCCTTCCCCTTGTACATAATATTTTATTGTTAGTTTGGTATTCCTTTACTTGTTTCTCTTTCTGAAAAGTAGGACAAGAAAAGTGCTAGGCGGGATGAGGACCACCACAATGTTTACAGTGGTTGTCACAGTTATGTTCTTTCCTTTCCTGACCACACTTGCCGGCTACTTCTACTACAATTTGAGATACTGTGACGGATTTTGTAGCATTGAAAACACTGCAGAGGCTTTATACATGGTTTGACTTTGATACTCTGGAAGTCTAACGTGATTCTTTTGAGCAATTCAGAACATTCAAAAGTTAATATAAAAGAATTGGTTGGAACTTAAGTATCTTTCACAAATTTGTGTATTATTTATGCTTTAATAACATTATATTTTTGAAGCTCTTCTACTAGTTCTTCTTCACTACAAAAAGTAAACTCGTCACAGGTTTTGAAGCTTCTACAGTAGTTAAGGCCTCTATGAAGAGAAAATTTGATGGGAATATTTTCATAACTTGTAATATTTTTGAGGTTATAAAATGTTTTTCTGTTTTGATTTCCAAGATATAACTCCCAGATTTCAAGAATCTTATTTTACATAAAGGAATAAAACTTTTGATGAAGCAATTTACTTTGAAAGGGCTGACATTTTTGAAGGATGGGTTTTCTTTATTTGGCTCCAGTCCCATAACTATAAATTTTGTTGTCCAGAGTCCCTTTATTGACTCAATATTAAGTGAATTTTTAGAATTTCTTTTATCTTTACCTTTGTGAACGCCACCCAGGTCTGGAGGTTTGGATGGAGGGTTTTCTTTTACATTCTTCATTTCTTGTAAGAGATAAAAAAAATATAGTTTTGTACTTATAAGAAGATGGTTTCTAATTCTCACAAGAGCACAAATGCACAAGAAAAAAAAAATAGGGTTCTTAAGGATAGAGAGGCTAGTTATCTAATAGATGTAAAGACTATTAACAATATAAACAATAAAGTTAAATGAAATTAGAAAATTGAGAGCAATAAGAATATTTTTTGGTTAGCTTCACCTGTCATATAGTAAGTTTATGAGAGTGATATACATATTTTCAGAATCAAGGCATGCTTAAGGAGAATTTTATGGACCTTCAGCTCGCGCCATTGAAATGTTATTATATTTTGAGTCGAAGCACTTTTCTTGCAGGTTAGTGATATATTTAAAAAAAAAATATAGTAATCAATAATTTTATAATTTGTTACTATTTTGTACAAACAAATTATGATTTGCTGTTAGTATTGATTTTCTGTTTCCACTTGAAAAAAAAAAAATTGTTGAATCACATTGAATGCTTGTTGAAGCTTAAGCTGAGCATGCCCCAACTATGTTTAAAGTTATTTAAAAAGTTTAAATCTGGCAATTTCTTGTCAGAATATGGTTTGAAAACTGATTTGGAAGCTTAGTTGGATGAGAATGACTGTCAAATGCAACAATAGATCTATTAAATATGACATGAGGATCTGTCTTCGTTTGTTTGAAAGCCATGGGAAAGATCCAGAATGTCGGAAAATTAGTACTCAACTAAATATTACTCACCTGGAACAAAAGAGTCATTTCTTCATCTAATTGTGATTGGCAATGAAAAGTGGATTTGCTTCTAAAATCCTAAGCATAAAAATCATGTGTAATTGGTGGAAACAGAAGAGTATGATCTACTATGAGCTGCTAAAACCTAAGGAAACCGCACAATTAGTACAACTTAATACAGAACACTCCTAGGAATATACGATCAATTTGAATCAAGCTTTTTACAAAAATAACCAGAATATTAAGAAAGGTCTAAAAAACCATGAAAATGCCCCATCACACTTGGATCGAAGAAACGATGGAAGTGTTCAGAAATGAAAGTGTTGGCAAATTCTTCCACATGCAGCTCCCTCAGCATTAATTTGGCTCCATCTGATTACTACTTATTTGCATCGAATAGGGCACTAACTGAACAGCCCTTCACTTCTTCTAAAGATCTGTGAAAATGGCTTAGTAATTGATTTAACTGAAAGAGCAAGAATACTTTTGGTGGTGAATCAATTGCCAGAGAGAAAGTGAAGACAATTGACAAGACACACTAGGAGTCCTTCAAGCAGTAACCATATGTGAGACTCAGCAGACTTAGCCTTCTGACCGGGATTGCTGAACTATGCTATCCTGGCCAATGACAGTCTTCGAAGTGCTGACACTAGCTATGGAATTTGAGGGTGTAGAGCTGTCATTGCAAGGTTATGATAGATTTTGCATTGTGGGGGTGGAATATGAAGCGCCCCCAACAAAAGAAATAGTGGAAAGGTACACAAGGCACTGAAAAAGTTTAAGAAGGAGATGCGCTGGTGGATCTGTGGTCAGCTGGAGTAAATGAAGAGTAGAATGCAAGGCGGTGGCATAGGGCAGGAAACTGGAAAACTAAAGTGGGTTGATAAGAAGAGGCATGAGTCAACCAGTGACGTGATAGCCTCTAATATGATTGTTACAGCTGCCTTACTAGGAAGCCGTTCGAACAATCTCTACATGTATGGAATGGTAAATGGGCACTTCCTACACTTTCTTCTGGATACTGCTGCTACCATGACTGAACTTAAATCGGATATCATGCAACCTGAGGAGTTTACACCAACATCCTGAATGCTAGTGGCAGAATGAAGGAATGGTACATCAAAGCGAAGAAGGGGGTTTGAAACCTGGCCTTAGGTATATAATAACACTAAAAACATGTATTATATACTAACCGGTAACAATAATAAAATGTACATAGACAATAATCATGATTATCTATGTAATACGCAGTATTAAAAAGCAACTGAAAGGGAAACCCAAGTTAATCTACTTAAACTGATTGGCTACATGTAAAGGAAATAACAGACAAGCAGGATACGAGCAGGTTAGGAATCTAACCATAAATTAACAAGACGCTATTCTACAAACCGGCCTACCTGCCCAGGCCTAATTGACCGTCCTGAGATCATCCTGATGAATTGCCATGGTCTTCAGAAAGAAATTCAGCGGCATCGAAGAATTGGGTCAACAGGGACTACGTATCCTATGCGTCCTAGCAAGGTGAAACCTTGCTCACCAGGTAGGTGAGTTCTACCTGGTAAGCAAGGATCCCTGTTGAAAGACAACATAAAAAGAAGTTTCCTCTTTCTGGGAAGAGGAGCAGGAATACTGAGAAATCCTGGTGAGAATCTTTGAGCCTTTTCTTGTCCCTTCCACGAACTATAAAAGCAGTTTGCCAGTGGCCCCCCAAATCAGTGATAAGCAGCATTAGGCCAGTCGTAGTTTCTTCAATGCTGGTAACAGTGATAACTGATAAGTGACATGATTAACAAGTTATTTGCTAATTAGTAGATGTACTTATTTGTCATAATAAATTAACTTTAATTTATTTTTGTTCTTAATTATTATTGACCTGTAGCCCATGAAAATATATGTGCGTGTGTTTGCGTGTGTGTGTATTTTTGCTGTTGTGTTAATCTCCCTTTAAACCACTTAGGGTCATGGAGGGAGGGGTCATATACAGGTTACCAACCACTTCAAACATCCATGGTTCAGGACAAGTTTTTTTTTTATCGATAAAAACTTGTCCTGTACAGGATGAACTCGCAGCTCCAGGATAGCAAGACCCAAACTGATCCCATCAACCACCCTGGCACTCCCAAAACATATCACATATGACAATAATGTGTGGAAACATTCGTGGTCAAAGCCCAGAGAAGCTTAACAAACAGTGTTAAAGCCTGGATTATTTGCCTATTTAATTGTGTTAATTGCCTAGGAAGTGGATGAGTTTTTGATGTGATTTTAAAGTAATTGTTCTTTATGTGGTTCCTGAACCAGACCAAACCATTTACTTTGACTCTCTACTGTCACATAGTTATGTGAGTGAAGCAGGTGAAAAAATGGCCAGAATTTATCTTTAGAAAAGGGGTTGTTTCGGAATGACAACAATAGACCACACATATCTTTAGTGACTCAGCAAAAGTCGAGGAGCAATACTGGAAAGTTTTGACTAACATTTGTTTCTTTCTCTGCCGAACACTCCTAATGGTGAAAGCTGCCATGTGAAGGGGCTTGTGCAAACCCCCTGGCTTAAAAATTTACTTAAAGCTCTGTGATAAAATAGCAGTTTTATCAGAAAATAGACTGGCAAAAGGTCATTGGTCAAAATGGTGGAGGAACAAATCTACCATTAGTTCAGTTTAAATTAGGGTATCATGTACTTTATGGAGTAATTTATGCAAGTAAACATTACGGAACATTAACGAATGAATTATTTATGTCTTTATTGTTTAAAATGTAATTGGAAAGTACTCACTAAATTGTAGAAACCATCTTCTTGTATGAAAGTGAATTATAAAAATTTACTGTTAACTTTATATTATCACTTTCAAATAAAATTTATTTTAAAGGGGCTCATTTAATATATTGAAAATTCACTAATGTATTTTTAATAGCACTTGAAGTGTGTAAATATTAATATATACAAAGTTTTTTTATGAAGTAAACTTGTAGTTTTCATACAAAATGTTCTTTCATCATCAACGCTTTCATTTTAATATAATAATAAAATCATTTATCTGAACCTGTTCTATATTTAAAGTTACAGTGCAACAAATAGATAAAATTATTTACACATAATAAGCATATTTTTGTTTGGAGCAAGGTTTTACCATTTATATTCAAATAAAAATTTAAAATTTAGTATCAATTAAAATCACAAGCCAACACACACACACACACACACACACACACACACACACACACACACACACACACACACACACACACACACACACACACACACACACACACACACACACACACACACACACACACACACACACACACACACACACACACACACACACACACACACACACACACACACACACACACACACACACACACACACACACACACACACACACACACACACACACACACACACACACACACACACACACACACACACACACACACACACACACACACACACACACACACACACACACACACACACACACACACACACACACACACACACACACACACACACACACACACACACACACACACACACACACACACACACACACACACACACACACACACACACACACACACACACACACACACACACACACACACACACACACACACACACACACACACACACACACACACACACACACACACACACACACACACACACACACACACACACACACACACACACACACACACACACACACACACACACACACACACACACACACACACACACACACACACACACACACACACACACACACACACACACACACACACACACACACACACACACACACACACACACACACACACACACACACACACACACACACACACACACACACACACACACACACACACACACACACACACACACACACACACACACACACACACACACACACACACACACACACACACANGGTTGGAGCAAGATCGCCATAAGTCTCAACAAAAATTCGATGACATTCAGATGCCTTTTTCTTTTGATTAAATAAGAAAATCATGACATGCCGCAAATGCTCTTTATTTGGCTTAAAATTAGACATTTTTAACACCAAAGAAAGGTATGATACGTCCACGTAAACGACTTAAAAACAACTGACTTTTGTAAACAAATGACTAACAAACAAAATAGCGTTTAGAGATAAGCAAATCCTTCAATAGGCTAAGAGCGCATTCTATTGGAATTAAAACGACATTTTAAACTTGCATACCTGGTATATATATGTTATTAATGAACTACCTTACTCAGTAATGATCTATTTTTTAGCTTGTTTCTTCAACTTCATTTGATGATCTGGTGTTTAAAACAACTTTACATGAAGTAGAAGAAATTGAAGGAGATCCTGTTATTTTGAAAGCTGATGGTTGGCCTACATATCATTTAGCCAATGTTGTTGATGACAATTTAATGAACATTTCTCATGTTATACGTGGAGTCGAGTGGCTGCCTAGTACCAACAAACATATTATGATTTACAAGTAAAGCCTGCTTATATTTTCTTCTTTTTAAGTTATGAATAGTAGTGAGCACTCATAAAACATTTTCAAAAAGAATAGTGCTAAAAAAAAAAAAAAAAAAAATAAGCACTAGATAACTCTGCATAAAATATATTATATTTGTTTGGTTGATGGATCTGTTCATTTTGTTCAGTAGCTCATATAAATCTAATTTTTTAAAAATATTTGCATGTATTAAATATATAAGAGGTCTTTTCTCGATTAATTAGGATACTAGTAAGTTTGATGTTGTGGTTTGTAAAACTAAGTTGTTATTATTAGTTACAATATCAGTAATTCAATTTTGTAAATAGTTTTTCTTGTTCGATGTTCACGTAGGCTTCGACGGTCATCAGATGTATTTACCGTTTCTTCTTCCGGGTTGGACCGTGTCAAATTGTTGTTATTTGCCGAGCTTTCGCATATCATGTGATGGCTTCTTCAGGGCTGAAAAAAGAATGAATGTTTCATTCTCTTTTCAGCCCTGAAGAAGCCATCACATGATATGCGAAAGCTCGGCAAATAACAACAATTTGACACGGTCCAACTCGGAAGAAGAAACGGTAAATAGTTTTTCTTGTTAATTATTGTGGATAAATAAACTTATCCACATTCTCAGTTGTTTTACCATTAATATTTTACATGTTATATTTTAACATTATGCAGTCATTTAATTTTGGTGTTCTATTAAATAGTCACTAATCACCTTGATCCACTTGCATTAATAATATATTTGTTGATATGCCAAAAAAAAAGCCCTCCCAAAAAATCGTCCAAATCATAAAAACATCATTTATTATTTTTTAAATATTGTAATTTGTGTTATTTAATCCCATATTAATTTTATACAATAAATGCAAGGGAATAGAATTTAAAAAAAAATGAATAATTTTTTTTTGGCTAGCCTCAGTGGTGTAATTGGTAAACATGCCAGCCTGGTAAGCAGGAGTTCTGGGTTTGAGTCCTGACTGAGATAGTAAGATTTTTTAAAATTCTATTTCCTTGCATTTACTAAGTATCATTTGTCATCATTTATTCCTGTTTTTTCTTTTAAATCTGCTGTGGAGAGTAATGTCTTTGATCAAAGTACCAACTTAAACACTTGTAACATCTCTGTTAAGTTTCTGATTTAAAGATTATTTCTTGTAATTTTACATATGTACATTTGACATCTAACATTATTTAGAGCAAGATATTTTTCTACAATCTGTGTTCTTTTGTAACAAGAAACTACGTGAATAACTGTTGTACCTTGTGATAGTCATTCATTATAATTGTCTTCAAAAATAGGAGTCTATTCCCAAGTTCTACCATTCCATATAATGGATTGAAAATTAGGTTTGAAGTGGTCAATTCTTTAAAATGTAAGAACCTAAACTATTGATGTATTTTATATGATTACATCAATAGTTGAGGCTAGGTCAGTAAGGAGGATAGAAAAAAAAAATCTTTAAGAAAAAATTCACATGATTTTATTCATTGCTGTCTCACTTACAACAAAAACCATCTTTAGGGTTGATCTTGATAGGAATTGAGAAGCCACTTATAGATATTTTATTACTTGCTTAACAATTCTTTCCTCTGTGATGTGTTAGCAGGATGAATTATATTTCCAATAACCACTCATTTCTATTTCTGTATGAATTAGCTGACATTTGTTCTTTCAAAAGGATATTAAAATTTGAAAAATAATATGCAATATATGGATACCATTCCAAAAGAATGCTTCATCTTTATTTGAAATCCATTCATCGAGCCATTTTCGTACGTTTTCGAAATTGTTGAAGTGTTGCTCCGCCAATGAGTGTCCCATCGATGAGACGAGGTGATAATCAGAAGGCGCCAGGTCAGGTGAATACGGCGGGTGGGGTAGGAGTTCCCAACCAAGCGAAGAAATCGTTTCCTTAGTCAATCTGGNATTTACAAAAAGCAAAGAATTGTTCTTTGTTCTTAATAGACCTTATACACACATATAGCATATATATTTTTTTTTTTTTTTCAATATTTAAATTTAAATTTGTGACAGCTACTTTTGAGGGTTTTAGGAAAGAGCTTGATTGCATGGAATTTCTATAACATTATATACAAAATAGAATTCATCTTCATTTAACCCAACCATCAAATAATGGACAGATAAATTTATTAAATATTATAAATAGTCAAATATTGCACAACAATAAAAGGCTGCAATCTTACTTTAATGCTTTTTGTTTATTTATTCATTTATTTATTTTTTTATGGCTTTCAACCATGTGGATCATTTAGTCAGACATCATAATGAAGTTAATTAATAATAATTAATGCCTTATAGTTACAGAAGAAACATTACTGTCTTAATAATATGGTTAAACAATATCTGAAAACTTAGAACACTGGTTAAGTATTTTTACATTTTGGAAAGTCACATTTATAATTTTGAAAAAAATATTCTAAAAAGTTGCTAAGTTTCCTTTCTATTACAGGTATCTGTACTTCTTTGATAAAGCCATATATTCCCCTTTATCATATTGGTCCAGACATGCCATTGTATAGAGTAGGATCCATAAACTCAACACATACTTTTTTTCTCTCTGAAAAATGTACAGCATCAAGAGGCTACAGTAAAAAAAATCTCTAAATAATTTATTTTAAATAACTGCAAGATAGTAGTGTGTTCTTTGATATTCCAGGGCCCTTGGACTTAACCCACCTGTATATGCTCACCTTCCACTTCTCTTGAACACTGATGGTACAAAACTCTCAAAGAGGCAAAATGACATAACTGTTGAATCTATGAGGATGAAAGGAATTTTCCCTCGTGCTCTTCTCAATTATGTTATTCAAGCAGGTGGAGGGTTCCCTAAAAGAATGAACCAAAATTCTTCGATGGATGAGCTAATCTCCAAAGTTTGTTATTTTTGTATTATTTTGTTTTATTGCATTTGGTTTATTATTTTATTCATTTAGTACTTGCAGCAATGAAATTTGATATTAAGCAGGGATAAATAAAATTTTAACTGTCCCTCCACTATAAGTAATCAGTTTCAAAGAGTGCAGAATCTAATTATCAAATTTCAAAAATTTTCCTGTTCAATTTATTCATAAAAGTTTCTACTTGTTTTTATATGCTTTTTTTTTATTTTAAGTTTCTTCATTATATATATATTTATATATATATATATATATATATATATATATATATATATATATATATATATATATATATATATATATATATATANAAAAAAAAAAAAAAAAAAAAGAAAAGAAAAGTCCTTATTCTCTGTGAATGTCAAATTAATGCTAGTTTGTTCTGTAAGATTTTACAAAAAGCAAGAATGTGACTATTGAATGAGCATCCCCTCTCCCATATATATGTATGTGTGTTGTAATCACACACATGTATGCACGAGTGCACAAAGCACTTTATTTGTTTTAATAAAAGTTAAAATTTAAAAACTACACTTATAAAATTAAGTACTTTAATTTTTTGTTACATGTTTGTAGTTTGATTTGTCAACCATTAGTAAAAGTTCTGGAAAGCTACCTACTGAAAGATTGTATGAGTTCAATAAACTGGAGATTGCAAGAAGGGTTGAAGATAATAAAGAACTCATTTATCTTATAGATAGTATAAAAGAACTTGTATGTAATACATATTCTAATAAGTAAGTTTTTATTTTATACTTTATTTATTATAGATATATTATATACGTTAATATTTTATTACTTTTGTGGGCATCTTCTGATCTTCTATTATCACAATGTATTAATGTGTTCTGATCTTCCATCTTACATCTCAAGACAATGTATTAATCCCAATAACTTTGGAAAATTTGCATCACTTAACAGGTTACAATGAAATTAAAAATTAAAACAACTTTTAGTGAGAAGTGCTGCATAGTTTTTTTTGTTGAAAAAATCAGAGATGAGTGATAGTTTGTTGAGAGAATTGCTTTAACAGGAAATGTCAATTTCCTTATTATAGTTAGATGAAGTTCTTACACAGGAAATAATTTTATTTCTTATACATTAATCATTCATGTTTTTTTAAGCACCCATGACATTGTGAAAAGTTTCATTTCTTAAAAAAAATATAAGCAAGGATAAATAAAAGCCTGCCCAGAGTAGTACTCAAACCTACACTGCCAGGCTTCAATGGCCCAAACAAATCCCTTTGGCTTAGCTGATTCCCTATCATTTAAGGTTTATATTTTATATTTGTGAATAGTCATGATATGAATCTAATAAAAGTAAATCAGAGGAAGGGGTACATCAAAGAAAGCTTTAAACCAATTTTGTTTCAGTTATTGATCAATTATGATATTAAATTCATATTTAAACAAATCTAAATTATGTTTAAAGTAAACTTATTTTTAATCTAAATTTTGGTAAAGTTTTTAAAATTTTTGACAAATTGATTTATTACATTTAGTTTTGTGAAAACATTTTGTAATTTTGTTGAAGAGGGAAAAAAAATAAAGAAATAATTTGTAGAGGAGAGAAAGTGTCCAGTGATATTACCCTCTAACTAAATATAATCTATGTTTCCAGGAACTCATGAGGAGATCTTCGTTTGATTTTTTGGGAAAGGTTGTAGGATTTTGAGTTGGAGGACGGTCTGTACAAATGGGTTTGGTTGGTATGATTGGAAAAGAGTAAAGAAGGAGGAAATGAAATCTTGGAAAAAGAGGATATTAAATTTGTTGTGGAGGGAGAAATTCGATACATAATAGCGATTATTCTTGGGATTTCAGATTGAAAGTTTCAGATTCTTTAGAAGTTTACGAGCTTGTTAGAGCTTATTCTTTAGAGCTTGTTGCCACCCCAGATTAGAAGTATCGAAAATTATTTTATCACCCCAATTGTCATCAACTTCACTACCAGTGCAAATAAAAGGATGTTTATAAATATTGGGCACTTAGTCGAGGGATCTGTTGTGGGCTCCAAATTCTGATATAGAGGGTTCGAGTCCCACCCTGGGCAATATTAATTGAGAAATGAAAGCTTAGCTAGTGTCATGGGTATTTATAATAGAGTGGCTAGTTGTAGATTGCCCCCCCCCCCCCTCCATGGCCCAAGAGATAAAAAGCAAACAAATCAAATAAAACCCTTTTTTCTCAATTTGTAATGAGGCAAATTTTCATCATTTGGTTTCAAATTTCAGACATTCCCTTGATGAACTAGACTTAAGCAACGAGCACATTAAAACAGTACTGCTATGGAGTCTTCCTAGAATTACATGCCTTCAAGATCTCATTGACAGAAACATGGAGTTTTTATGGGTTATACCTCGACTAGAGGATGTGAAAGATAATGATCCTGGTAAAATGTTTTTTTATCATCTACTCATAATTTCTTACAGGATTAGCTACAATTAGAAAGTATTTGTATTGTGTGTGAGGTTTTTTATGAGGGTACTCAGCGGAAACAGATATGTATAAGGGTTCTACTCACTCACCAATTTATGTTTCTCTTACACTAATACACTTGCCCATACATTTACACAATAAAATTGTGTTACTCACACAAACACTTGTGACCACATTCACATGTACACTTCATACACCACTACAGACATTTCTCCGTTTGTAATCTGCTATACACAATTTTTAATTTAAAGAAACCAAATTCGCAAGTTAAGCATCTTTCCCTAAATTATTGGATAAGTTTGTTACTGGCTGAAATTCGAGGTGGGGGGAATCAAAGGAAGAACAAAATTAAAATTTTTTATTATATTTGTTATTGTTAGTGTAACAAATTAAATTATTAAATATATTTTATGTAAAATGTACATTTCTGATTTTTTGGATTCAGTAAAATTTTTAAATAAAAATTTAGAATATGTAAGAATGCATTTTAGGGTGTTGAGCTGTCTCTTCTATTTTTGAAATAGAGTTGATAATTTGTCATTTAAGTTAAATTTTGATTTAGAATATAATTTTAATTCATATTCTAGGAGCGCTAGGGTAGCTCATAGGAACTGTTCAAGTCTCGTAATCCTAGTGCTGTGGGTTCAAATCCTACCCTGGGCAAGCTTTTATTGATAAATTAAGGCTTGTGAGCATGGATGTTTAGAATGGAATGGCAACCTGTAGATAGTCTCTCACTCCATGATCCTAAGTGGTTGAAAGGAAGGCTAATAGAAAAAAAAAAAAAAAAAAAGAAAAGAAAAGTCCTTATTCTCTGTGAATGTCAAATTAATGCTAGTTTGTTCTGTAAGATTTTACAAAAAGCAAGAATGTGACTATTGAATGAGCATCCCCTCTCCCATATATATATATATATACCCATTGAAATAGCTACCCATATATATATATATATATATATATATATATATATATATATTTATATATATATATTCCAGACATATACATTTTGTTTTTGCTTCCACAGAGGACAATGCACCTCAACACCTTCACTTCATGATCGTTTGTCACAGATTAAAAGAGAATAATACAATAAAATAGAACCTTTTAGGCTCAGCGAGCAACATAGAGGCTGCCAACGCCAGAATGAAAAACCTCAGAGAATCTGCGTACAGCCGCATGATGAGAACAGATTGGACTGACCGGGGCGGCTGGAAATGCCTTGACGGAAAATAGTGGAGGGGNGAGTTCCTGATGAATTACTATGTGACCTGAGACTGTAGTTCTAAAAAAAAAAAATGAAAAAAAAAAAAAAAGAAAAAAAATGGGAAATATTAAAATCCCCTGCTTTGCATAAATTTAAGATGAATCTAGTACCTTTTAAAATTACATATTTATGGATGAGGCCTCACAGAAAAATTTATATAATAATACATCTATTTAATTTTAATTGCCATTAAAACAAAATTGAATGCTCATTTAAAACAAAAAGCATGTACCAAACAAAATGTTCAATTGTTTGCGTTTGCCACCAATTGATTTTCAACCCATTTAATTTTTCATGCTTCCTTGACTCATTTTTGCATTGTGAATTGAGTTAAAAACTTTCAAAAAGTTGTATTGTAGCCCTTAATAAATAATTTTAGGTTTCCATGCAAAAAGAAACTAAGCAATATTAAGCAAGGCTAAACTGCTTTCCTTTTCTCTGAAATCTAAGGTTGAATCTGAAAATGACTAAATCTTAAAGAAGTCATAGAACTAGTGGTTACTATCACAGAGCCTCTGGGAATGACTGTAAATTGCTTAATAAGATGTGCTGTATTTGTGAGGTAATATTCTTACACAATTTGATATGTTGACAGGAAGAACTATGTACACATCCTTTCTTTGATACCACTGCCTAAGACACATTTGTAAACAGAATTTGAGGGTAGTAGTGAGGCTTCTGCAATTGAAGCTATATAAAATTTTAAAACCAAGAAGTCTCTCAAATGGGATATTGATACTTGAACATTTTTCAAAAATTTCCTATATTTTACTAGATGGATAATTGAGGATCTGTCAAGTGGTGTGAACTATACAAAAATCGAAGTTTACCTACACACTTACCCACATAACTTGTCATGATGTTAAAATCATAAAAAAAAAAAAAAAAAAAAAAAAAAAAAAAAAAAAAAAAAAAAAAAAAGAAGAAAATAAACAAGTAAAAGGGAAAGTTGAAAAAAAAAATATTGCCTTGAGGGTTGAGAAGGACGAGAACAAAGAAGAGAAATATAGTCGACATTGACCTAGTTTTACAAATTAAAAAAAAAAAAGGAGGTGAAGTTGGACAGAGAAGGAAGGTGTTGCGGCGAGAGATATGGGCGTGTCAGGGCTATTGACTCTGAGGGAGTTGTATCGTAGCTGACTGACAAGCGGAAACAGTCCCTCCGCCACTGATAAGGGGGAATGTTGATAAGAGGCCTTTGTCCGCTGGATCAGCAACTCTCTCTCTCTCTCTCTCTCTCTCTCTCTCTCTCTCTCTCTCTCTCTCCTCTCCTACCTAGCTGGGATTTGCACTGCCTAACATGGTCCCCTAAACGCGCCACCCAATCTCACTTATTTTATATAACCGTGAGAATTAAGCGAATTTCTCAGCATTTTAGTACATCTTATTTGTGCTTGGTAATACCACAAACTTAAAAAAAGTAAATACTTGATCAATAAACACATTTCATTGCTTTAACGCCCGGTGAAGCGGAAAAGACCGTCCCACAGAAGCTGCGCAATCCAAAGAAATTTCCCATATTTTATTAAGATGGGCCTAAATTAGAAAAAAAAGACGAATTATACCTTGTAGCCGGGGAGATCTATATGTATAAAAGGAATGATCACTGGACTCTATACTAGCAAAAATTAGAAATAGCATTTATAATGTTCCAAAACGGTTACTATTGTAAATTTTAGTCTTCTCTTCATGCGATTTGAAACGAAAGATGAATTCATCATTTAGCAATATAAAAAAAAAAATTAATAATACTCAATTTGGTGTCTATATTTTAAAAATTAGAGATTCCATCCTACAATTGAAATTACATTCTAAATATTTTCCTCAATATACTTTTAAAAAAGTTTTTTAGGACATTAATTACATTTCACATCACGCATTATTGTTACATTCGTAAATTTCTTCCTTAATAATATTTAAAATGTTATAGAACACAAACATTTGAAAATTACATTTTCCACTTAATATATACCATAAATATTTTTGCTGCTCAAACGATTATGAATTGTATTCTTCTTTCCTTATTATCTGCTTTAAACGGAAAATTAATAACTTTAATAAGCTGCAATAAAAAACTTGAATACCGATTTCGGTTCAAGTAAATATCATTCTTAAATATATTTTGTTTTATAAATATTTTTTTCTTGTGAATGTTATAGAATATATTGTTATAAAACTACATTTCACACCTTTGTTTTTTCATTACATTTTCTGTTAATAATGAAGATATTAAGATTTTAAATTTCGGTTTTTTCCCTCTTAAATTAAAAACCCTTTCCCCTTCCACCTAGCGACTGATATCTCATCAAAGGTTTGCAAAAAGAAACACAATCAAAATATAGAATTTGATATCATTATTTTAAAAAATATCAAAGATTAAATAATTGAAAACTAAAACGCTAGTGCGCATCCGATTTTCCACATAGACGAACTCAACCTTTTTTTATTTTTATTAAAAAAGAGTTATGCTGAATTTAATTCACAAAAACGAATAATAGCAGTTTCTAAACCGTAAACTTTATATATACGGTTCCGTTTAACCTCCGATCCTAATTATTCTATTTTCTACATAGCTAATAAAACATTTATTTTATCAATAAGCTGATATCATAAAATAATAACATATTTTTAGTTTTATCCACGATACACCAGTCAAATCAAAAACTTTTTAAACTCTTACTTGAAATTTAAGGTAATCTTATTGGGTAACTTAACTTAACTCTTATTCATCCGATTCAACTTTATTGCTTTTTTAAAAGTTCATACCGCTAATACTAAAAAGATTTCTCATGTTTTATTAAAGATGGACATACTGTGTTAATGAATATTTTGGTCTTACAAGCTGGGTGAGGCAATGGTTGTAAAATGTAGGATGGAAGAGTGGAGAAATCGCTCAACATTCACTGTTGAGACAAATTACCTAGGAATTATACTGATAAAACTCATTAAACGAACAGGCAAAACGATGAGTCACAATAACTTTCACAGGTTCTGAAACATTCAAACAAACAAACGTATTTAGAAACGAAGGAATACCCTCCATTAAGGATAGACAGAGGATAGACAGACATTAAGGATAGAGAGCACTAAGGACAGACAGCACACTGAAACAGGACTTACACATAACCAACACAAAGACTGAAACATACAGTTCCAGTGGAATATATAGACTGACATATGCATGCATACATACATACATGGGACAAAAGGGACTGAAATTCAGAACCAGGTACGAAGAACACGAAGGTCCATACCAACTGAATAAATAGGATTCCAATTGCACAAACCATTTACACAACAATATACATATATAAACCCACGGACATACAGAGCACGATAAAATTATCTTATTACATTACAGTATTGCATAGACAACAAAAAAGATATAATAGAAAAAATGGAAGTATACAAAAAAAAAAAAAAAATCAGA
>KZ807524.1:431043-450255 GCA_000696205.2 Oncopeltus fasciatus | reverse complement strand
GGCAGATAATCCTTCATTAAAAAATAAATTTTTTTTTAATTTGTATTTTTTTTTTTCTTCTTTGGATCTACCTTGATCGAACCCCAACAAAAATCATCTAATAATAATATCTACGGAAAAAAAAACTTTCCTTTTGTTATTTTTAGTCGTTTATCGATATATATAACTAAAATAGTACGAAGTTTAGAATTAATATTTTAAAAAAATACAAATGTTTTATTCACATAATTAGGAATCCAGAGAAAGCCTGTTCTTGCTAGAGGTTTGGAATGAGTAAGTGATATTTAGTGATTTATAAATGGGTGAAGCGGAAGTTTTATTCAAAATATGAATTTGATCCTTATTACTGATCCTCCATGCACCATATTCCTACATCAATCAGCTAAAAAGAGAAGGTGTTCTTAGAGGCTTGATAATTAGTCGGTGGGATATAGTTAGGGTTCAGACAAAATTATAACCATTTTTACCATCTGTAACCAAAAGAAGGGATCGAAATATTATTCTTATTATATTCTCAAGACCATCGTATCCGCCGACTCTTTTTCTTTCCTTAGGATAGTGAGTAGGCAAATAGGACGGACTGAGAAGGGATCTTGTTGTAGTTTATTGGTTTTGGGGGAAAGGGATTACGTAAGAAAATCTCCGAAGCAAAGAAAATTTTGAAAGGAATATACAATGGTATACATGGTGTAAGAGGATTAGAGGTTTTCAAGGGAGGCAACAAAGGATTGCAGATGTAATGAGATCGTAAACCGGGAGCCTTTCTCTCAGGGAAACGGGATATGAAATATGATTTGAGAAGGGGAGGCTGTGTTATCTCGCAAGGATAGGGGGAGAAGACATTCAAGGAATTCGTCAATGTCCGACATCGTGGGATAGGTTATTGTTTTTTTTTTTTTGAGTGTTAGCCTTCCATTCAACCACTTAGGGTCATGGAGGAAGGGGCTATCTCTACAGGTTGCCACCCTATTTTAAACACCCATGGCTCAGGACAAGCTTCTATATTATAAATAAAAGATTGACCTGGGCGGGATTCGAACCCGCGGCGTCAGGATTGCGAGACCCGTACGGATCCCCTGAGCTAGCCTGGCGCCCCTGGATTGGTTATTGGAGTAAGAGTAAAGGGTCGGTGAGGAGTAAAAGTGTTTTACACAACATATTGGATTGCTCTTTGTCTGCTGATGTACATACAAGTAGAATCGTATTTTGCTGATTATATTCTTTATACTATATTTTTTAACAATTACAAATTCAAGCAATCAAATAATTTCTTCAACATGACTATAATCGTGCTGAATGGCATACCTTTTCAAAGATGTTTAATTCATTAGATATATTAAATCCCAGGAAATATAGACATTTTAAAATATAAAAAAATGTTTTTAATTTGTCGTAAAAAGTTAAACACTCGTTTATTTTATAAGAAGCAAAGTAATATATTATTCGCTTAAACTATTATTAATTTATTAGATGATTTTAGTTGGGGTTCGGTCAAGGTAGATCCAAAAAAAAATACAAATTTAAAAAAAGTGTATTTTTTAAAAGATTATCTGCCAACGTTTTGGCTTACATTGTAAGTCATCTTCAGGGCTGTAGAAATACAATGACATGAGAATAGAATAATAATTGACAATAATATAATACAGAATTACCATAATGTAAAGTGATATCAAAAGTATGAATGTAGAAAGCTAAGTAAGAGAATGTAAAAAAAATTTTTTTAAAACATGTAGACAACAACTTATTGAAAAACATCTACGATAAACAAAAAAAAACTCTCCTTTTGTATTATTAATTTATTTTTTATTTCTGCTTGTTACAGCAGAACTTATTCGATTTACCAAGAACAAATTTTGTCAGAACAATTACTTTTAACCATACGAATAAATGATAATTTGATTTTTAAATAATGATAATAGTAGTGGTATGTAATCCCACGTTAAATTTTACAAAATAATTGCAAAGGGAGCAAGAAATTTTTTTTCTGGGTCCCTTTGCATTCCTCGTATAAAATTTAACAAGGGAAATCATACCACTGCTAATATCTTTATTTAAAAAAGAAATATCGGAAAAACGAGAATCTAACAAATAGCCGACAATGTTAGCTCCTTTGAGTATAAGACGATATACGTCTTACTTGGGGGTTTAGACTCGGAGTAAAGTACGGGGAGTTAGGGAGATTATCTAGCCCACCTCGGTGGTGTAGTGGTCAAGTATACCACTTGAACAAGCATACTTGTTCGGAAAGCTAGAGACCCGGGTTCGAGTCCCGGCTGAGGTAGTAAGTTTTTTTTTTGGCTCCCTTTATAGTTCTTGTATAATGAAAATTTGATTTCACATGCTGGAAAAGATTTTAGAAAGAAAGAAGAAAGACTACTGAAGTTGATACTGAGCCGAGTGGACGATGCGATAGATGAGGGCTGAACCCCCTGTTGTCATGTTCAACATGCTTTTTTTTTTCTTCTCGGTGGTACTCTAACTTGATTTTACCTTTAACGAACTGTTGTTTATGTGTTTATATGTGTGTAAAATGAAATTTAGGCATCAAGTCTTGAATCTCAGCTGCCTTATTCCTTATTTAGGATTAGTGTTATTTCGTTTTAAAATTAGTCATGATTATTTTAACGGCAATTATAAGTTCGGTAAATAATCTAAAGGGTTGTTAAAACTACCAATGAATATAGAACTACCATACCTTTTGTAATCCGGTTTCTGTTGGCCAGCATAAGATGGTTTGCAGAAACCAATGAAGAAGGATTAAAAAAGGTATGATAGTTCTATATTCATTGGTAGTTCTAAGAACCCTTTAGATTATTTACCTGACACAGCTAGTCAAGCGAAGGTATTACTAAGCCAACAGAAGATGGTTTGCAGGAAACAATGAAGACGGATTACAAAAGGTATGATAATTTTAAGTTCTTTGACTGCTGGATAGATGGAGATACAAAAAAAATTTTCCGAAGTCGTAGCAAGGTATCAGAAGTGATCATAAGGAATTAGTCTGACTGCATAATTAAGGACTTGTAAGGAAATAAATATGAAGGAGAGAAGTCTTAGGAGTAAGGAAGTAGGAGTCGGGAGAAGAATGGCCCGGTAGATGGGGGGTGGGTTCTGACTTACGATCAATTAGAGCCCGCTATGAATGTTGCATGAGGGAATAGATCTGAGCTGGACAAGCCACCTCCACCACCACCCCTGCTTCACCTTCGCCAACTCTTTCATGGAAGGGATGCCAAACTCATCACCCCAACGCCAAACTCAGTCAGCCTATATGTTCACCCTCCGACTATTTTAGATTTTAAATAATGACGGAACCACACATTTTTCCTCAAAAAAAATAATTAAACAGCGTGACTTTTTGAATTGAGAACCTGCCTTTACTCAGAAGTACAGACTTTGCACTTTAAATTTAACTTGACTCTTTTCAATGGTTAAAATATTAATGAAGCAAAATCAGCCAATTCATTTACCTGGCTAACTAGTAAGCAGCATGTCAACTTAACAGCATTACCGGGGCGTTGGCGTATCCAATAGGATCTCCTAAGCCTTGCAGGTTAGAATACCACCCACTGTAGGACATCCCGAGAAATAAAAGCTTGCACAACACCATGGTTGTTTAGAAAAGCGGCCACTTCTGTAGATCTCCACGACCCAATATGGTTGAAATAGAGGTAAAACAAATTGAAACCTCTATTTCATTTATTAAACTTTTTCTTTATAGTTTTTATATAAAGTGGGGCGGGGGGTTGTGAAGTTATGATTTTAACCGCTTCAATACAGTAATAATATGGATTCCGAGGGCGGTCATGTATTTTTGAATTTAATATTCATATTTTTGAATTTAATATTCATAAATGTGATTCTTTCAGACCGAATTTGTTGGTCAACGGACCAGCTTGGGAAATTTACATGATTTATTTTTCTGAAAAATATCAATTGTATGTAAAGCATTTCAAAAGTTTTGCGATCCCTTACATATATTACCTGGGCAGTGAATACGTGTGTTTGAGCGTGTGTGTAAGAGAGAATAAGTACGCCAGTTCTGAGTATGACGTAAAAAAAAAGAAAAAAAAAACATTTTGCATTTGAAACATGCAAATTCATGACAAGTATAAACATGGACTAGTTATTACTTGTCATGAATTCGATCAAGAGGCGGACTGCAGAAATACGTTGGGCGAACCCCAGGTTAGCCGAGGAGGTACGCTCTGAACTCCTCGGTTAGGCACTGCGAGTTTGAGTCTCGCCCTGAGCTAGCTTTTATCAAGAATTGCCCAGGACTACGGGTGTTTATAATAGGGTTGCTAGCTACAGTTAGCTCCTTCCTTCATGAACTTCAGTCCTAAAAAGCAGATAAGGCACAGAAAAATGAATTTTAATAGTAAAATTATACAATAGATTATTATTTTAAATTAAATTTAATTATTACATCCTGCAAACAAAAATTACACATTGTCTATGAAAAAAACATGGAGGAGAGAACGACCAGTGTCACAACTTCATAAGGAAAAAACAACTATAATGATAAAAGATACAAAATATGTATATTATTTACTTTATTTAGGCTTCAGGAGGAGGTTTAGGAATGGTTTAGGAAGGGCTTAGTTAGTTACCTTATGATGAAACTAAGGTAAAACCTAGGTTTAGTGGATAAAGAAATCTATTAACGACGTTCATCAGTTGGCCAGTAGAAGGGGGAATCAGGGGACAGGATAGTGAGGTTACTGGAGCAGATGCAAGAGTAAAGTAGATAAATAATATTTAAATAATTTTCTTTAGTTTAAATAACCATATTTAATATAGTCGAGATTCTATTTAAAAAATTGTAATAAAATTTTTCTAATTATAAATTACTCAAAGTTTTAGTCATTGTATTTTCTAAGCGCTACTTTTAATCTTCATTTATATATATTTTATTTCAGTTAAGTATTAGTATTAAGAAGTTCATTAACAATGATTATTAATTTGGAGGTAGTTAGTTGACCGTCTAAGTTTAATTCATAATTTAGTTGTTCATGTTTAGTACCCCAAAGCAGAAGAATATCTCCATCTATCACCTAATTGCCTCGATAAAGGCCTGAAACGTTGGCAATAAAAAAAACTTTTTCCTTTTTTACAAATTAACTTTTTTTAAATTTAAGTCCCAAGGACGAATTCCTTATCAAGAAATGTGATATAATTCTCATTTTTATAACTGATATTGTTCGTTATGATGCAAATATTTTTTTAAATTTTTCCTTACCGCATAAGAGCTATCGATGGTTGACCATCTTATTCCAAACAGCCACTTTCAGGATCTTTTTAGTCTCTCAGCTCAGGTCACTTATACAAGATAAACTGCAGCTCTTGAAGTAGCTGGTACCAGCCTTTGTTACTACATTAGGTATTTCACTTCTACGGAGGGTGTTCCTCTCGTCAACTCCAGGAGAGGGCTTCACAGTCAAACAAAATTTCTGCTGTCCCCCGCAGTCAACAGATTGAATCCTCCGTCAGCTGGATGTCTGAAGGAACAGTGACCCAATGAGAAGTTAGACCAATCGCCTTTACTGTTTTTCATAAAATAGGACGACATACGGCGTATAGTCTAAAATTGAAATGAGTGAGTTTGGGAGCCCAAGCGTATTTTCCCAATAAGTTTTCCGTACACTACGGCTCCACGTTCGGATCCAATCATAGTATCTTCCACTTGCTTCTGAAGTATCTGCAGTCAACTTACCTTAGATGCTCTTGTGTCTTAGTATAAGTCAGAATAACATTATTGCTTCCTGTAAGCAACTAATCTTTTCAGAACTTAGCCATTTTTGTATTTCCTCGCACCACCACAAAGCCAAATGTATCAAATTATATCCTTCAGAGTCTTTTCACACTTCATAGAGGAATGAGCCTCAAAATGCATTCGTTTATCTTCTGTTTAATACTCCTTCAATACTCAGTTCAGCCTCTTACAATTGAAATAGCGTCCACTTTTATTCATTCAGAGCGTTGAGATCTATTTCTTTTTAACATATTGTGATAAAAACGAAAGATGGATAAGGGCTAAAAAAAAAGAAAAAAAAAACATTAGCAGAACCCTGAGCGGAGGTTTTTTTTTTTTTTTTTTTTTTTTTTTTTTTTTTTTCATTTAGACTGGAGCTGCTAGATTTCTAGAATTTACATAGTATCCCCACTGATATTCATCAATTACCTAAGCCTTCTGCGAATGTCGGGAAATGTTTCCAGTCAAGTTAGGACAGATTTAGTCAAAGTCTGGACGTCAGTCAGCCTGTGCAAGAACACCACATGGAGGAAAAAATGAATTATCTTTTTACAGCTAATTAACCTTGTTAAAAATATCCCATACACAAAGATCAAGCACTTGTACTGTCCAACTGTAATGAATCTTCTTAATCAATATAAATATGTAATAAAAAGTTCTACGTGATAGTTAAGAAAATTATTATAAATATGTACATCTTACTATTGAGAATAAATTATACTTTGAAACATTTGCGAGCGGTTAGGCTATGCTTCAGCATGACGATTCTACAGGTAACTAAAAATGTTTATTTGACAGCTTCTTGTTAGCACCATGCCATATAATTAAATACTTTCTCTCCTGATCTTGGAGATTAATGTAAGTCCACTAATTAGCCAAATACTTATTTATTCATATATATATATATATATATGCCATTTTATTTTTTTTAAATACCAAATGAGGTAGATATTATTTCATTTTTTTGTAAATTAAATAAATTTATATAAACTATTAAATCCTAGGAATTTTAGAACATTAAATATATGTTCTGATTTGTCAGAAAACAACTTTTTCATATCTGTCAAAACCTTTGGGCCTCTTGTTTTCATAGGCTTGACATTCAGTAAATCTATGCTTTACTGTGAGTCTGTACCCACATTATTGACAAGTTGTGGGCTCTTCCTTCACCACAACCATCAAATTTGTACGCCCTATTCGTAGCCAAATCAAAATTACATCTTCACGCCTATTAATTCTCATACAGCTTTTCCATTTGCCTATCATACTAAATTTCTCATAGCATATCTCCTAACTCCATGTTCGTCCACTCCTCATTCCAGATATTTTTTATACTTTTTTTTTTAATTACCACTACTAATCCACTTGCTGGAGCTTTTGAATATTGCATTCCATTTTCTGAAGCTTCTTTTGTCAATTTATCCATAAGTATATTTTCTTTAAAACCAGAGTGCCAACATAAATATTACTGAATAGTTTTGAGCATAGGTAAAGTTTGTGTACACAATTAGGCAGCAAGCGAATCTGTACAAGGATATGACATTTGGGAGAAAGAAGGGCTCCAAGTGACCATCATTAAATATTGATGAGGTTCTGCAGGACACAGTTAAGTCAAATCCGTCCACAAGTATTTACGAACTTGCCTGAGAATGTGGTGTGTCGAATGATAGATGTTAGTCCGCATTAACTTTCTATGGAAAGGTGAAAAAGAGCAGTAGACTGGTCACTCAAGAACATACTTCTCAGCAATCAGCTAAGAGGCTAGCAGTTAGTGAAAATTTATTGAAAAACCATTTATATAAACTTTCACTGGGAGAAAAAATTTGTATCGAGGGAAAAAATTTGACAATTTTGCGGAAGTTTAAATTGCAGTCTAAAAATTTGACAGCCATCCCAGGGAAAGGTATCAGCATGAGATCGAGCAATTGGCTAGTAGATGGAAATAACTATAATAATGATGGTAGAATAATGATAGTATAGTAACAATGTACTATACTTTGAGTATTAATTCTATTTTATTTCGGAGATATAATTATAAAAACATTTAGTTAAAAAACAGTGATTTTTTTTAAATATATGACCCCTTTAATATAATGCTGTAAGTAGTTAATGGCTGGACCCATTTCACTAAACCACTTTACTTGGGAACAATGGGAAAAGAATGAATTACATGTTAATGAACGACTGCCAAGAAATACACTATGGCAAGGAAATAGTTTTTTTAACATTCCTTAAGTGCTCACCTTACACACTAGAAAGTTATGGCCAAATAATTAACTGACTATTTGATAGATAAAAACAATTTGCCATTTTTTGAACAGTGCAGGAAGTTTTGCTTGCATAGCAAGATGTAGAGGGATAAAAATCAAACAAACTAATTAATTATTGTTGATGCCCCAAGCAATCCTGAGTGTAAAGATTGGTAGGCACAGAAGTAGTCAGTGCATTTACTATCAGTTTCTCGCACATAAAATTTATACTTTACCCTTCCAAATTTTGTAAAAATTGTATTTTAATTTTTGAATACCTTAAAAAAGAAACTAATACTTTTGATAAAACATAAAACATGTAAGAAATCTTCTTTTCACAGAAAAAGAGAGTAATAAACAGAATTAGAGAGTGGAGTCATTGGTCACCTTCTCTCCTGATGTGATTGACACTGAATGTAATTTTTAATTCATCAAATTACAAAATGTTTTTATTTAACAGAATGTAATAAATAAATAAAAGTGTAATAAAATAAATAAACAGAATAAGACCAGACCAATCCAATGCATTTTTGGTGTAAAGCTAAAATGGTCATTTTCTTCATTGTCATCAAGGAGTTTTAAAGATAATTGATAATAACTGAAAAGAGAAGGTATAAGTGGATATATTATGGCTAAATGATGTTTTTCAAAATGGGCTTCAATTTGACAGGGATCAGAACTAACTTCAATCAAATTTAAGAAGAATAATATATTTTAAATTGATTTTTTACTAAATAGTAAATTCTAAAAAACTACAAACTATTTTAAGAAGTTTGTGGAAAATAAATAAGATTAAATAAATATAAACTTTCTGTAATTATTAAGCACAAATATGATTTAATCCAAAGTAAAAACTAAGTGCAAATGTCCTAAACATATCAAAGGATTAAATTGCTATTGTTTGAAAATATAGAAAAAAGTAATCCTCATATCACATTGCAATAGCTTTAACAAACCTTAATAAATGTATTTTTTTGGAATGTTTTAAAAACAATAAACCTAAAGAAAAAAAATATACAATATAGTTTTAGTACAAAACACAAATAAGGAACATACTTAGATTTGGACTTGCACCTAAACTAATTAAAAAAAACAAAAATGACTTTGGACTTATAATAAGGTACTTTTATCTATAATAAATAAAACATTTTAGACTAAATATTATATTATACCTTATTTGTTAAACAAAAATGTTAATAATAAAACTAACTATTTATTTTAAATGCAACTTTCCTCTTTAACAAAATGATGAATAGATAGCATTGTATTCATAAATAAAATAAATTCTTTTGAGCCTATATTTTACTAGAAAAGCAAAATGGTAAGCAAATAATTCACACACAATAAACTAAAACACTATTAGCCATAAGACAGAAAATTACACAAGTTAATAAAAATTGGTGCAGTACTCAGTATTTATAGCAAGCATGTTCACATGCTTTCTATTCAGAGATAAATTTCTCTGAGTATGAGTATTTGTTGAGCAATGTATATAATATAAAAGAATATATATTTATATCTGTGCATATATTTATTTTAAATAATGCACATAAACACTTCTATATAAAACTTAAAGTTAAGAGCATTTATTTGTATTCATTTTTCAAATCACTTTCTTTACAGATTTAATCTTAAATTTTATATATTTATCACAGATAAAAAAAACTTAGGCAGCACATTAAGCTTATGTTGATAATCACTATACACAATCATCACTTTAAATTCTAGTATAAAATAAGTAGGAGACAAAAAAATAAACCTTCCATTCACTCAATTAAGGTACATTTTAAACAAGTAATTAAAATGAAATAATGACTAATGTGACTAAAATTAGAGCAATCTCGTAAATAGAACTCTAAAAAAAGTAATATAAGAAAAACAATAAGCTTATTTTCCACTAAAAAGCATTATTATTTTTACTGGCCTCATAAAAGAAATGGTCATTTCCCAAGTTTTTAGACATTGGGGAGTTTACTAAGTAATAATTCCATGAAATCAGTAATATATAATGATTACATTGGGATCTGCATTGATGAAGATAAAAAATCTGAACATTGAAGACTGTAGTACAGATAGTAAACAAGCATTCGCCCCTCATACTGAGTACTTCAGAATTTGAGCAGAATGAAGAAAGCACTGTAGGAGCCAGGACTTCTAGACAAATGAATAAGTCTGGTCAAGAGTAGATTTATAACAAATGTTTGTTTATATAGATATATAACAAATGTTTGGATGCAATGAATAATACCCAATAAAACTAAGAATTTTCTTATACTATTAAACCCTTTTTTATTTAAATTAGCTGTTGTTTATGTGTTTAATCATATATTTGTGTATATATTCCTAAATAAAGAGTATATAATCACTTAGCTATTAAAACTGAAAAAGTAATTTAATTCAAGAGCAATGATTAAATACTCTAGTTTCAATTAGGCTGATAATAATGAAGCACATTTCTCAATAATGATCTGAGAGTATTGAAAAACTGAAGTTTTTTTTTTTTAAACTGATAGTGCTACTATATAAGCTTTTTAATATGTATTTGATAAGTAAGAAGTAGGAATGTAATTCAATTTAACAGCTTCAAATTATTTATAAAAAAAAAAAAAAAAAAACAAGAGAAAAGTAGAATTGAGTTAAGAAATTAGTACCTTAACAATCTTTTTATTTTAGCTGTATTATGATATAAGCCTTAAAATCAAAGAAAAAATAAATTAAAAAGATTAACTGATTAATTACATAAAATATAGAAAAGAACTAATTAATTTTTTATATTAAATGCAGTATATTTAGGCAATTGATTGAGTTTGTTGATTAATAAAATAGCCTTTCTCCTTTTAGCATTAAGAGATCCGATTAGTATTAGAAGTTTTCAACCCCATAACTTTTAAGACACAATAAAAAAAAAAAAAAAAACTTCGTAAAATCATTTGGGAAATGACCAACACATACAAATCATTATGAAAAAATATGTGATGATAACAGAAAAAGTAAATAAAACTATTCTGAAGGTGTCAAATCCTTTTCCTTCTCATTTTCATACAACAATTGAAGTAAAAGTTCATAAACTGGTTCAAATGCTTTACGATAACCTGCATCAGACAAATGCAAGAAATCAGGCATATCATGCCTTGACAATGTTCCATCTGGAAGCACTAAACCTTTACTCACAGAAACACTTTGAACTTGTTGTATATTGCATATTCTGGCACGGACAAGTTTGTTAACTTCCTCATTTCTCGTCCTTAATGGATTCGGAAATTTCCCTCGGGGTAAAAGTTCCTGCAATTAATTTAACCATATCAGTATCTATTATTATAGTCACTAACATATGAAATTTTACTGTAATAATAAAGAACATGTTATTAAATATAAATATCTTCTAAGTTATTCTGAAATAACTTTCAAGATAAGAAAAATTATGAACACAATATTTTGTCCACCTTTTATTTTCCTTTTATGAATGTAATTTTCTAGAAAGTTTTCATTAATTAAAAGTTCAAGAGTATACTATCATTGTAAATTATAACAAAAATTAAAAAATGCTTATAAAGAAAAACACTATCCCCAATGTCCCGACTCCGCCCTTATCAAATGATATGTACAGGCATTAACCTTATTTCACTCCTTCTTTTCACAACTTAACTTCCTCATTTCTCCACGCATGTCCCTACTGACCAACCTGGTCACCAAAATGACCCTACCAACTCCCATACCACGATTCCCCAATCCAAGAATTCCTTTACTATCCTCCAATGGAACGCTAACGGCATTCAGATGCACCCTGACGAACTCAAACTAGTACTCGATAACAAAAACAAAAAAATTAATGAGAGGGAATAGAATAAAAAATCTAACTGTCCCAACCAGGAATTGGTAGCACAATTGGCAAGTGCACCGGCCCGGATAGCAGGAGATCCAGGTTCGTTTCCTGGCTGGGACAGTTAGATTTTTTATTCTATTCCCTCTCATTAATTGTTTAAAATTTACGTGGGATAAAAAACCACGACCAAATAAAATATTCAAAAACAAAAAAGTATTACTGACAGAAACACGACTAACTAAATGAAATAACCTAAAAATTGCTGGTTACCACACTTATAGGACAGACCATTCTGACGGACGAGCTCATGGTGGAACTTCTTATCAAGAAATCCTATACCCATCATATCCTACCCTCCACTTCCAGAGTCCTTTCAATCAACATCAGTGTCTATTTCCACATCCTCTCATCCTATCACACTTTCAGTAGTGTATTGTCCTCCAAATAAGCCAATCACTACACCAGAATTTTCCACTTTCCTCAAAAACCTTGGTCCCCGTTTCCTAGCCGGTGGAGACTATAATGCGAAACACTTGCAATGGGGATCGAAAACGACCAACTCCTGTGGCCGTGCTTTGTACAATGCGATATCATCCCAAAACCTCAGCACAATTAGTCCTTCCTCTCCAATTTATTGGCCCTCTGACGTGAACCGCCTTCCTGACATCCTAGACTTCTTTATTTGCAAAAACCTTACTCCTCTTCATTATTCCTCTTCGAACTTAAACGAGCTCTCCTCTGACCACAGCCCAGTTCTCCTAACGTTATCCCTGATTACTATTCCAAAACAATTACCTCCCTCCCTCATTAATGGCCCAGTCGACTGGGCCTTGTTTATAACTCTCATAGAAGAGTCACTAGACCTCGGAATTTCTCTGAGAAACTCAGATGATCTAGATGACACTGTACATTCCTTTAGTACAAACGTACAGCAATGCATGTCTATGACTAATCTCAAACCAAAATTTACCAAATACTCTTCTGAGTCCCAAAAACCACTCCCTCATCATATCCCTCATAGCTAAACGCCGCTCAAGAGCATTGTACCAAAAATATAGACACCCCTCAGACCAATGTCAATCTGTCTACCCTCTCAGCAGGAAACAAATCCCTCTGGATTGCTACTCGCAGAATCCTTAAGAGCCATGAAGCTTCCATTCCCTTGTGTTGATGAGATGATTCCTGAGCCTCTTCTGACAAACACAAGGCCTAAATGTTTGCCCAGCACCTCAAGCAAACATTTACTCCTCATACAGATCCCTTAGACCTGTCCAATGCCGCAGAGACTGAGGAGTTCCAGGACATGCCATTACCTATGCGACTCACCTTCTCTCCTCATGTGTGACATTGAAAGTCTTTTTTTTTTAAATTCATTGTGGTGATCAAAGTACAAAATGTTTTAATTTAACAGAATGTAAGAAATAAATAAATAAAAGTTTAATCAAAAAAGTTTAATAATAATAATAAAGAAAGACACATTAATAAAGTCAGTTTGATATCAGTGCATTGTAGGGGCTGAAGTGTCAACTATTTGGACTTGACTGAAAAATTATTTCTGTGGGGGCGTTCGCTGAAGGTATGAATGATCAAAAATTTTGTGGCAGGCTGGTACAAATAAATGATGGAACAAGTTTGAACAAGATTTTGAAAATCTACTTACCACAATTTTTGGTGTCTCTCGGATCATCAGCCACTTCTTTGCTTTCAAAAAACACCGTTCAGAGCTCTTCCCACTGTAAATTCCACCAAAGAGAACAGATCTCCTGGTTCGAGATTTCTATTTCACTGCTATGTGGAAATCTGCAAATCCTGTCATTTCTTGAACCGCCATAAATCATTAATTTTGAGGAGTGAAATTTGACAACTGATGTAGGAAAATCTTAGTAGTTTATTTTTAATAGTTGCAGTAATTTTAACCACTATAGAAAATACAAAATTTAAAATAAGTAAAAACAAGTAACTTTAGAGTGAGGGGATAATGGCATATGGTCGTTCCCCATGGATGTAGTAGCTAGAAGTGTGGGAGTGGTCATTTCATCATTTATAAAGGGGAACAACATGAAAAGCAGGTTAAAATGACCCACATTGAATTATGGAAGTGCATTACCATAAGCCCTAGTAGAATCACTAACAAACACTTGTACACACTGATAAGCATAGATAGAGCATTTGAAATGATATCTGAACTGTAAGTTCGAGACATGAGGTTTCGTGAATAATTGATTTAACATACCTCCCTACCAAAATGGGGAGGAATCTCCCATTTTTATAGACAGAAAAAAAGGAATGGAAGGGAAAAAAAAAAAAAAATTAAAATCTTTGCACAAAATCTCAACTTCAAAGGAGTAAGTACAATGGTTCTCAAGGAGTCATTTTGACAATGGAATGACTTGGTTGACAGGTCGAGATATTGTCGGTAGTGAGCAGCAACACCGCCCAGGTATTACCATCAGGGCCAGGATGCAAGTTTTGTCGGGAACCAAAGGCCATTGAGTGTAGGGTTAGCTTAATTAATGCCTTTATTTAAATTATGCAACAATTTAATTAAATTAATTTTAATTCTTTAAAAGACCTAGTCAATTTCAGGCATTGATTGAGGGTATTGAGATTACTGATTCCAGAAGAACTGATCAACTTGGGAAACTCTCTTCCAGTAATCGTGAAGGGAGATTTTTTCTATGACTTCAATTTGAGTTGCGCCGATGAGAAAATGACCAGGGCTGAGGTAATTCATGGACTCAAGGGAAGTAGGCTGCATAGTGGTCTGCTGTTGAGAATAGGCTCAATACGAGCAGAAAGGGTAAAATATTCTTCTTTCAAAAACAGAACAGTTTTAGACATGCAGTAAAGAAGTATTTTAGTAGACTTCAATGCAGCCTCTCATAGCCCACCATAATTGGTAGCATAAGGAGATAATATTGCCAGCTAATATGGCTTTGTAAAAGGAGGTTGCATAAATTGCATTGGTTTTCTAGCAGCATATCATAAACCACATTTAGTTGAATTTCAGCGCCTACAAAGTTACGTCCTCGGATAGGATCCTACTGGGCAGGCCTCTCTCGGCAATACAATGGTTGAAAGTGCCAAGAAAAAATATATTGGAAAGCTCGGAAACAAATTCCAAATTTGCGGCTTTCTTAGATGCGTAGACAAGAAGACAAAGATAGCCCTTTGAAATAAGAGGTTTGCACAAACATAAAACTCATACATTAAATGGGCCAGCAAAATACACACTGGTGGTGATAAACGGTCTGCTGAGTTTGTCATCAGAGGAAGGAAAATCAGCCATAATGGATTGTAAAGGAGTGGCATCTAAAATAGTAGCACATCGGGTGAATAGTCGATTGCAATATTTGTCTCAAAGACAAAATCTCTCTCAAATGAGAGCTTGACAAGTAAGATGGTTCGAATGCATGACAAAAAAAAGTGATAAGAACAAATCAACACAGACAGATCCAACCTTGTAGGCAAAAGGATAGGATGCTGAACTGAAATTCGGAGTACAGAGTTCTGAAACCTGCCGGCCACCCTGAGGGTGCCGGCTTCGTCAAGAAAAGGAGGCAAGTCACCCAAGGAGGTTTATGTGGGTTTATCCATCTGAATAAGATGGATTTCCCAGAACTTCGAAAGCTAGTAAGAAAGTTCAGTAATAGAAAGGAGTGAAGTATTTTTGAAGGTGGAGTCTGGGTGTTCAAGCAACCTACAATTGTCCAACCAAATATAGTACTCATGGCATCGGGACCATTTGGGCCCTTAACAATGGGTTCGAAAGGCAATAACTGTGGTTACACATCAAGACCAAGTAAAATTTCCACAGTCAGGTCAGTTAAAGTAAGGGTCAGCTAATTGAAGCTGAAGGAATGATTGAGGAATTGTAGGAGGCAATTCAACAATAGGCAAATGTCTGATAATGGGAATCATAGTCAAAAGTGGGGTTATGTGCTGGTTCGAGTTTGAGAAGACCATTGCTTGACACGGTGCCAGGAGAGGTTAAAAGCAAGCTGACTATTCTGCTAACTGAAATAGGAGCTTGATTCACTGTGAGATGAAGAGATCGGGCCAGACTTTGCTAAATAAATGAGATTTGGGAGCCAGGGTCTATCACCTCTCGTAATAGCACATAACCAAGGGAGCTTTGAAGGATGCAAGCTAGAAAGGTAAAGCATGTTCACAACAGAAGATAAGGCTATTTTGGGATTTTTAAAACTGCAGCTACAGGAAACAAGAGCATTCGGAGGGTTTGGCTCAGCCTTCGACTGAAATTAATGAGTGGGAACATTGGCTTTAGGCTTAAGCAGAGATGAGGAATCATTTGGGTGAACAAGATGCAAGAGCATGTGATGATTCCTGGATAATTATCTACAACATGTCTTTGAAGGGCAACCAGATTTCAGGTAGGAGCCAAAGCAGTTGCAGCACTTTCTATGGGTGCAAAGAGAGGAAACTTTTTCTTCCCTTGACAAGGGAAAAAAGGTCAGGCACGAAGGTAAGAAGTGACCCTTCTGACAAAATAAACATTTGGAAAAGATTTGGTTGGAGCCTTTTCTATCATGGCTGCAATGAGTGACAGCTTAGAAACACTATGAAATTGAGATTTATTGTAAGAATTCGAGTTGTTGATTTGATGTTTTACAAACTCTAAACAATTCATCAAGAGAGGATCACGGTGTTTGCTTGCTTTTCTCCGAAAGCTCTCACAGTTCTTGGATCTAAATTCCTGGAGGATAAAAACAATAATAAATTGGCTAAATCGCAAACCTTCAGACCACTGATGGCTTGAATTGAATTTCAAATAGTTCACACAAAAGTTTTTAAAGCACTCAATGAGTGGATGGTGGATCATTTATAGTCCAAAAAATGATTCATAAATGTGGTGGCCATTCGGCGAGTGCTTTAATATCGGCCTACTAGAGCTTGGTAAGACAAAGGATAATTTTCAGCTGTTTATTGAAAATTGTCTAGCTCCATGGTAGGCTGATGTATATAGATAGTGAAACTTCTAGATCTTGATTAATGGAGCATTCTAATGGATAAGAGAAAAAATTGAGAAAAATTCACCCCATTTTTCATTATTACCCGTAAATGAACGAATGGTAATGGGAGGAATGTGCTGAGTAATTTTGGGTGGTTCATTAGCAGATTGTATATTTTTATTTTTTATTAAGTGGGAGATTCATACTTTTTCAATTTATGGCAGTTGGCTAGAATTGTAAAGAGTATGGATCGAAATGAGGCTTACTTGGTGGTTTCAAGGACCTCATTGGGCGCGACATAATAATTTAATTCAATAATTTCATCATTGAGAGCTTGTAATTTTTTTTTTTTTTTTTTGGAGGGGATGAAGAATCATCATAATTTGAACGAAAAATATTGATGCAATTTATATATCATGCCTTGAATTTGTGATGTAGGCAAACATGGCTTGTTTTTAGACAATTGGTTTCAGCAGTTTTAAAAGATTTTAAAATTTTTTTACAGAGGTATCAANTCCCTCTCATTAATTGTTTAAAATTTACGTGGGATAAAAAACCAAATTCCAAAATGTTTTTATTTAACAGAATGTAATACATAAATAAAAGTTTAAAAAAAAAAAAAATAAAAAAAAATAAAATAAGCATAGGTAGCATGTTTGAAGTGATATCTTCACTGTAAGTTTGAGAGACATGAGTTTCATGAGTAATTGCTCTAACAATTTACTCAGCCAATAGCTCATTAAACCCAGTACCCCTTTCCTGGTGCTGGGTTACAACACGAGAGTGTCATAAAATAATTTTCTTGCGCAAAACCCTTAGCCACAGTCATTAAAGCTGAAGTACAGCAATAAATATATATATAAATCAAAGTACCAGCTGTTCAAAATTTGAAAAGTAGTAATATAAAGCAAAGTTAGTGTGTCAAACATGCACGAGTCCATATCACTCTTAGGGTTAGGAAAAAATAAAATTCATCAGCCATACTAAAATAATTTTTTTTTATTATAAAATTTAACAATGGCAAAAAAAAAATGTAAAACTTGATAATTTTGTTTTTCGCAAATGCCTTCTTATCTTTTGACCCACTTGTTGAGCTACATCATAAACCAGCTTCTCTTCAGTTCTGATACTAAGTAGAGTTCTCGCTTTGGCAGTCACACAATGTTCCCAATAGAGTCTAGGACGTCCAACCCCCTTAGTTCCATATGTCTGTCTTGATAATATTTTGGAAGATATTACATTTGAACCATTCGAGCCACTAGACCTGCCCAGCAAAGTCTGGTATCATTATAAATGTACAGACATAAATTTCCTCATAAGCAGCCAATAGATAGCATTCAACCTCCTTTCTCAGGCCCCTTGTTCACATATACTACCTTATATTCGACATAGTACTTTTCTCTCAAACCTGATGACTTGATCTTGAGTTTTAGTTATATTACAAAGTACTGGTCAAATAATTGATTTATAAATTTTTTCTTTTTTTTTCGAGGTCTTGAATAATGCACCACATTGTAGGTATTTTGATGTGAAAAATAGGAGCGGTTCAATGAGGGGATCTGTATCTGGATTTCCGCCCCTTCAACTTATCATCTTCAATTTTCTTCAGAGAAAAGCTTAACACTGGGGCGCCAGGCTAGCTCAGGGGACTCATTCATTCATTCATCTCTGTTCACAGAAATCATTTTATCAAGGCATGTGGAAAATAATCTATATGAGTATGTATCTGGTATTACCTTGTCTTTTCAAGCAAAATTATCAAAGTAAATATTCCATTCTGTCATTGATCTACCTTTTCAGAATCCAGATTGATAATTTCGTAGATCCTATTCAGCAAAGGATGGAAATGGAAGCAATCTACAAAAAATAATAATTGAAAGAATTTTGTATGCTATGGGGAAGAAGAAGATCGCTCTATAACTTATGATTTCTTATAAACGGGGAAAATCACTATTTTCTTCCATTCAGCTAGTAAATTTTCTTCCCTCCATTTGTTAATTAATAACTCTTGAAGAAATTTATCACTATTTCATCTACTCGACAGTGCTTGAATAGCTTTGCTAGAATAGTATTGATTCTTGAAGCTTGTTGCTCTTTAGTCTCTAATTGGCATCAAGGATTTTCTCTTCATTGGCTAAATAAAAATTCCATTTTCTTATTTACTATGAATTTAGGCATGAATTTTCCTGTCTGTCTCTATTTAAGATGTAGTGGAAATGACTTGCCCATTTTTTCATGACAGCAGATTGATTTCTCATTGATAAGGTACAATTTCATAAATATTATTTATTTTGTGGTCTTTAATCCCACGTAAATTTAGATAATTTTTAGTGCAAGGGAACAGAATAAAAAATCTAACTGTCCCAGCCAGGACTCGAACCTGGATCCCCTGCTATCCGGGCCGGTGCATTT
>KZ807524.1:403999-430371 GCA_000696205.2 Oncopeltus fasciatus | reverse complement strand
CACTAGTGCGGGGAATTTAATAACTTATCAGACTTGTCTCGGTAGCATAAGTGGTAAATGCACCGGCCCGGATAGCAGGGGATCCAGGTTCGAGTCCTGGCTGGGACAGTTAGATTTTTTATTCTGTTCCCTTGCACTAAAAATTAGATAAGGTACAATGTTTTTCCAAATCCATGTTACCTGGGTGCACTATTTGTTTCCCATATATGTATATTACAATAAGTACATGGATGCAATATAAGTATATGACTATAATATAGACTGCTAAAACAGGTAAAAGCTAGTTTTAAAATATGAGTTCTAAGCTACTATGAAAGAGGTTAAGATTTTTTTATTATTATTATTTATTTGGTTGTTACATTATGTAAGCAATTTTTAAATTTTTAATTGCTCTCAATTTTGTTTAATGGCTGTGAGTGGCATTGATATGAGAGTGATAACGACCAGTGCCACAGTGAACCGAGAGAGAAATAAGAGTGAGAGACCACGGGAGTTGGTCATTCTGGAACCACATTGCAAGTGCTTCGCATTGAAGTCGCCCCCACATATGAAGGAAGGGCCAAGGATTTTGAAAAATTTAGCCAAATATCTTGCTGTTATGGTCTTATTAGAGGGGAAGTATGCGGAAGCAATATTGATAGAAAAGGCCATCATGGAAATTTACACCACAGTTGCTTGAATCATGTCTGTAGGATCAAAGGAAATGGAAAGGGAGTTATGGACTAATACCGCAGTTCCTCCATGAGCTGTACCATCTGGGTGGTCAGTTCTGTAGGTATTATGTCCTGTAATATGAAAGTTATTTGTTTTGTTAATCATGTTTCTGTAATTAAGGCAATGAGTGTGATCATGTTTTGTAGTACTGTAGTAAATTTGTTTGGGTGTGTCAAGACACCGATAGCGTTCCATAAAAGGATAGACAAGGATGAGGAAGTAATCATGGAATTAACAGGAGGTGTGTTGGTGTGTTGGGAGTAGTCTTACAAGTGCAACTGTAAGGGCTTGTATCACAGAAGTGATAAGTGATCGAGTTTGAACAGTAAGGATGTAAAAAGATTGCTCACATATTAAAATTCTGAGTTGGAGGTGGGAGAAGGGATGTGTGAGATGGCTGGCCATATTGTAGGTGGTGGAGACTGAGGTTGGGTCTGTGGATGAGGTTACTGTTGTTGGTGTGGCCGGCGTCTAGGCCTGAGTTGTGGGTCTGCCTGGGTGGGTATCTCAGATGTTGGCTCCTATACATGGATAACAGATCTATAAGAGACACAAGGACTGGACTATTTTTTTTTTTTTCACATGGGGGTCTCTTGACTTTTATAATTGTTCGGCACAGTGCTGAAATTTAATATATTTCTTGAACATAGGGCGTTTTTTTCAACATCTACAAAAAACAGTGGTGCCTTATCTGTTCCTCTTCGAACTTAAAACATTGAGATTCATTTTCACCATGAACCTTTGACAGTGAGATCTTCTTTGATGTCATCGATCGGTGTAGTGTGGTGGAGGTTCCTACTAACAACATGTAGAGTCCTCTCTTCTTTAAGTTGGTATGTATGAAACTGGTGAAACAGATCTCAGATAACGTATTATCTCCCTGTATGAATCTGTTTAGTCAAGATTGATTTTTATTCTGTTTTTCAATTCATTCATGTATATTTTCCACGGCCTACTTTTTCATCAAGCTTTCTGCACATCAGGCCAACATTTGATAAATTTTTAACAAATATTGGAGGGGGCTTAGGTACTCGCTGTGAGGTTTCAGAGGTCTCCATGGTCTTTCCATTAGAGTACAATGAATGGGTTCGCTGTGAAAAATGGTGAGGTCACTGTGAGCTGTCCTGTAGTGTTCTGAGTGGGGTTTAGCAACCCGGCTTTGAGGTTAAGACTGTAGGTAGATGTAGGTTAATAACTGGCAATGCAGTTCTATTTGTGGTGGAGGTGTGTTTATTTTCACAGTTCTCAAAATTTTTTCCACTTAAGCTGGAAGATGAAGGTGTCTTCATGACTTTGTTTTTGTCTTGCCTTAGTTTATTTTTAGGGGGCACTTTCATGGTAATTTTTCTAAGGTGATAAATATCGCCCATTAAGAAAATACCTAAATAATTATATTCTATTCCCTCCCATTAATTGTTTGAAATTTACGTGGAATAAAATACCACGGGGCGTTCGCTGAAGGTATGAATGATCAAAAATTTTGTGGCAGGCTGGTACAAATAAATGATGGAACAAGTTTGAACAAGATTTTGAAAATCTACTTACCACAATTTTTGGTGTCTCTCGGATCATCAGCCACTTCTTTGCTTTCAAAAAACACCGTTCAGAGCTCTTCCCACTGTAAATTCCACCAAAGAGAACAGATCTCCTGGTTCGAGATTTCTATTTCACTGCTATGTGGAAATCTGCAAATCCTGTCATTTCTTGAACCGCCATAAATCATTAATTTTGAGGAGTGAAATTTGACAACTGATGTAGGAAAATCTTAGTAGTTTATTTTTAATAGTTGCAGTAATTTTAACCACTATAGAAAATACAAAATTTAAAATAAGTAAAAACAAGTAACTTTAGAGTGAGGGGATAATGGCATATGGTCGTTCCCCATGGATGTAGTAGCTAGAAGTGTGGGAGTGGTCATTTCATCATTTATAAAGGGGAACAACATGAAAAGCAGGTTAAAATGACCCACATTGAATTATGGAAGTGCATTACCATAAGCCCTAGTAGAATCACTAACAAACACTTGTACACACTGATAAGCATAGATAGAGCATTTGAAATGATATCTGAACTGTAAGTTCGAGACATGAGGTTTCGTGAATAATTGATTTAACATACCTCCCTACCAAAATGGGGAGGAATCTCCCATTTTTATAGACAGAAAAAAAGGAATGGAAGGGAAAAAAAAAAAAAAATTAAAATCTTTGCACAAAATCTCAACTTCAAAGGAGTAAGTACAATGGTTCTCAAGGAGTCATTTTGACAATGGAATGACTTGGTTGACAGGTCGAGATATTGTCGGTAGTGAGCAGCAACACCGCCCAGGTATTACCATCAGGGCCAGGATGCAAGTTTTGTCGGGAACCAAAGGCCATTGAGTGTAGGGTTAGCTTAATTAATGCCTTTATTTAAATTATGCAACAATTTAATTAAATTAATTTTAATTCTTTAAAAGACCTAGTCAATTTCAGGCATTGATTGAGGGTATTGAGATTACTGATTCCAGAAGAACTGATCAACTTGGGAAACTCTCTTCCAGTAATCGTGAAGGGAGATTTTTTCTATGACTTCAATTTGAGTTGCGCCGATGAGAAAATGACCAGGGCTGAGGTAATTCATGGACTCAAGGGAAGTAGGCTGCATAGTGGTCTGCTGTTGAGAATAGGCTCAATACGAGCAGAAAGGGTAAAATATTCTTCTTTCAAAAACAGAACAGTTTTAGACATGCAGTAAAGAAGTATTTTAGTAGACTTCAATGCAGCCTCTCATAGCCCACCATAATTGGTAGCATAAGGAGATAATATTGCCAGCTAATATGGCTTTGTAAAAGGAGGTTGCATAAATTGCATTGGTTTTCTAGCAGCATATCATAAACCACATTTAGTTGAATTTCAGCGCCTACAAAGTTACGTCCTCGGATAGGATCCTACTGGGCAGGCCTCTCTCGGCAATACAATGGTTGAAAGTGCCAAGAAAAAATATATTGGAAAGCTCGGAAACAAATTCCAAATTTGCGGCTTTCTTAGATGCGTAGACAAGAAGACAAAGATAGCCCTTTGAAATAAGAGGTTTGCACAAACATAAAACTCATACATTAAATGGGCCAGCAAAATACACACTGGTGGTGATAAACGGTCTGCTGAGTTTGTCATCAGAGGAAGGAAAATCAGCCATAATGGATTGTAAAGGAGTGGCATCTAAAATAGTAGCACATCGGGTGAATAGTCGATTGCAATATTTGTCTCAAAGACAAAATCTCTCTCAAATGAGAGCTTGACAAGTAAGATGGTTCGAATGCATGACAAAAAAAAGTGATAAGAACAAATCAACACAGACAGATCCAACCTTGTAGGCAAAAGGATAGGATGCTGAACTGAAATTCGGAGTACAGAGTTCTGAAACCTGCCGGCCACCCTGAGGGTGCCGGCTTCGTCAAGAAAAGGAGGCAAGTCACCCAAGGAGGTTTATGTGGGTTTATCCATCTGAATAAGATGGATTTCCCAGAACTTCGAAAGCTAGTAAGAAAGTTCAGTAATAGAAAGGAGTGAAGTATTTTTGAAGGTGGAGTCTGGGTGTTCAAGCAACCTACAATTGTCCAACCAAATATAGTACTCATGGCATCGGGACCATTTGGGCCCTTAACAATGGGTTCGAAAGGCAATAACTGTGGTTACACATCAAGACCAAGTAAAATTTCCACAGTCAGGTCAGTTAAAGTAAGGGTCAGCTAATTGAAGCTGAAGGAATGATTGAGGAATTGTAGGAGGCAATTCAACAATAGGCAAATGTCTGATAATGGGAATCATAGTCAAAAGTGGGGTTATGTGCTGGTTCGAGTTTGAGAAGACCATTGCTTGACACGGTGCCAGGAGAGGTTAAAAGCAAGCTGACTATTCTGCTAACTGAAATAGGAGCTTGATTCACTGTGAGATGAAGAGATCGGGCCAGACTTTGCTAAATAAATGAGATTTGGGAGCCAGGGTCTATCACCTCTCGTAATAGCACATAACCAAGGGAGCTTTGAAGGATGCAAGCTAGAAAGGTAAAGCATGTTCACAACAGAAGATAAGGCTATTTTGGGATTTTTAAAACTGCAGCTACAGGAAACAAGAGCATTCGGAGGGTTTGGCTCAGCCTTCGACTGAAATTAATGAGTGGGAACATTGGCTTTAGGCTTAAGCAGAGATGAGGAATCATTTGGGTGAACAAGATGCAAGAGCATGTGATGATTCCTGGATAATTATCTACAACATGTCTTTGAAGGGCAACCAGATTTCAGGTAGGAGCCAAAGCAGTTGCAGCACTTTCTATGGGTGCAAAGAGAGGAAACTTTTTCTTCCCTTGACAAGGGAAAAAAGGTCAGGCACGAAGGTAAGAAGTGACCCTTCTGACAAAATAAACATTTGGAAAAGATTTGGTTGGAGCCTTTTCTATCATGGCTGCAATGAGTGACAGCTTAGAAACACTATGAAATTGAGATTTATTGTAAGAATTCGAGTTGTTGATTTGATGTTTTACAAACTCTAAACAATTCATCAAGAGAGGATCACGGTGTTTGCTTGCTTTTCTCCGAAAGCTCTCACAGTTCTTGGATCTAAATTCCTGGAGGATAAAAACAATAATAAATTGGCTAAATCGCAAACCTTCAGACCACTGATGGCTTGAATTGAATTTCAAATAGTTCACACAAAAGTTTTTAAAGCACTCAATGAGTGGATGGTGGATCATTTATAGTCCAAAAAATGATTCATAAATGTGGTGGCCATTCGGCGAGTGCTTTAATATCGGCCTACTAGAGCTTGGTAAGACAAAGGATAATTTTCAGCTGTTTATTGAAAATTGTCTAGCTCCATGGTAGGCTGATGTATATAGATAGTGAAACTTCTAGATCTTGATTAATGGAGCATTCTAATGGATAAGAGAAAAAATTGAGAAAAATTCACCCCATTTTTCATTATTACCCGTAAATGAACGAATGGTAATGGGAGGAATGTGCTGAGTAATTTTGGGTGGTTCATTAGCAGATTGTATATTTTTATTTTTTATTAAGTGGGAGATTCATACTTTTTCAATTTATGGCAGTTGGCTAGAATTGTAAAGAGTATGGATCGAAATGAGGCTTACTTGGTGGTTTCTATCTTACTATTGGGCGCGAACAAATAATTTAATTCCATAATTTCATCATTGAGAGCTTGTAATTTTTTTTTTTTTTTTTTTGGAGGGATGAAGAATCATCATAATTTGAACGAAAAATATTGATGCAATTTATATATCATGCCTTGAATTTGTGATGTAGGCAAACATGGCTTGTTTTTAGACAATTGGTTTCAGCAGTTTTAAAAGATTTTAAAATTTTTTTACAGAGGTATCAATTGCTAAGGAAAATAATTTGTGAGAGTTCAAATGGAGAGCTTTTGACCTTAGAGGTCATGAACCTGGTACAAATGAATGGCGGAACAAGCCAGAACAAGAATTTGAAAATCCACTTACCACAATTTTCAGCATTTCTCGGATCATCGGCCATTTCTTTGGTTTCTAAAACAGTGTTCAGAGCTCTTCCCACTTCCACCAAAGGGAAGGGATCTCGTCTGGTTCTAGATTTCTGCTTCACAGCTATGTGGAAATCTGCAAATTCTGTAATTTCTTGAACCGCCGTAAATCACTAATTACAAGAAGCAAAATTTGACAACTGATGTCAGGAAAATTTTAATAGTTTAAAACCCAAGAGAAGACACAAATTTAAAATAAGAAAGTAACAAGTTACATTGGTGCAAGGGGACAATGGCATATGTCCTGTTCACCATGAAGGCATTAGCTAGAAGTGGGCGAGGGGTCACTTTATCGTCAAGGGAATAACATGAAACCTACCCCAAAAAGCAATCATTTTCCTGACATACCTCTATAATAGTGTCCTTCGAACCACCCACTTTCCACTTCTCTGGAAATTCTCTGAAATAATCCTGTTTCCNTTATTTTTGTTGGGGTTCGGTCAAGGTAGATGTTTTTCTACCATGACCGAACCCCAACAAAAAAAAAAAACATCTAATAATAATATCTACGGTCAAAAAACTCTCCATTTAGTAAATAAAAATATTTACTTCTTCTTATCATTAATCCGGCGACTGAGCAGAAATAACTTAAGCTGCTTAGCCGATAGTCTAAGCTGGCTGGCTAGGAGGTGAAGGGCTCTGCGCTTGACCAAGCATGTCTGCCTCTATACTTCTCACTATTAAAGAAAATGAGTATTTCACTCACTTAACACAAGCAAGTAACACACAGCGTGCTTGTTCCTCGGTGAAATTCCTCGAAACTTCATCATAGTCTCCTACATCTTCAATTGTGACCAGTTTGATGACAATTGAACACTTCTAATCACTTCTAAAGAAATTATTGCAGAGAGCTAACAAAACATGTCCTCTGTTGAACCTGGAGGTTAAGATAGCAAATAATTTTACATCAGAGTTAGGTCTTGGTAAACAAGAAGTAATGGAGGCTGAGCAGTCAAGTCCCTTAACTAAGACAAGACATATATTTTGTAAATTTATTCACAAATTTAAAAATATTTGATTAAAAGACAAAATGAAAATGGAAACTTTGATTTAAAGATACTTTTAATGTCGAAATCTTTAAAATGCCTCCTTTCATAGCCAAATGATAGAGAAAAATGATCACAAAATATTTCGATCTTCAACTAGGGCACATTTTACATATTAATAATAGCAAAATAATCAATCACTTATTACTTAAGGAACATCCTCTCGGGCCAAATCTGAGATAACTAAAAGGTTGGAAAAGTGCAGCTCAGATAACAGGAAGAGGAGAAGGGGTAGGGTGAAGGTGTGGACTTTCCCTAGATTGAAAATCTACAAATACGTGTGACGGGTTGCTATGTCATATTTAACTGTTAATTCCAGGATCAATCGAAGAATAAATATCCGGTCTATGGTGGACTTCCCTCTTCTCAACCTACATTAGTACCCTACAATTTTTCTAACAGTGCATAGTATTTGATAGAGAATCCTGGAGAACACCTTATAGGCGAATGGCAGCAATGAGATGCCTTTATAATTCTCACATGAAAGTGAAATTTTCACATCATTTTTCTTGTTCACAGTAAATATAAAGGACTTTTTCCATCCTAAATATAGCCTTTATTCAATTTTGATAAGATAAAAATCCCAGAGAGCCTCGATAAGACTTTGTCCTCCATATTTCAATAACACAGCAGGGAATGATCGAAACTTAGAGCCTTATTATTTTTCAAGTTCACGAGAGATTCAGGGATTTCTCTATCATATGAAGATTAAAGGTGAGCTGTCACAGTTTCCCATTTCAACTACCTCTTCGGCATTCTGCTTCTCTAGCCCATTAGGGATTCCTTGAAAGTAATCGAACCACTGTTCAAGAATTCCTGTTCTCTCTGTTATGAGTGCATCATCTTCTGCTTTGCAAGCATGGGTCTTTGGCATAAGACGTCTTCTCCTGAAAACTCTCTTTGCTATTATTTTCTGCAAAGAAACATTCTATGTCTTCCAGGATTTTACACTCATTTAGCCATTTCTTATAGTGGGTCTCACATCTTTCAAGTGCCTTGTACTCCTCCACAGATGATTCTTGCTACATATATATTAATTTATGTTACATTTTATACTAATGTATGCCAATGCCTACTACTGGCCTCTTTGTGGCACCCCATGGGTTATCTACTTTGTGTAGGAGTGTAACATGGTAAATAAACAAAGGCGAATCTCAGAGGCAAGGTCTTGCTAAGAAGTAGGGCCATTTTCCCTATGGAGACCTTATTCACGAGAGGGGAGGCTACTATTGATGGCCAAAAGGTGGTAACCTCACCATAGACTATGAAGGCACTAACTGGGAATCAGTTCTCCTAAACAACAACTCCCTCATCAACTATTAAAGAAACAATCAGAAGGTCAATTTAAAAGCCTGAGGGAGTGCAGGCCTCTCTGGCTGACCTTGGCATAGACTTGGACCATACTCAGCCTAGCGAACAACCTGCCAGTAGGACTGGAAATAATCAACAGTAAACACTATTCGTGAAAATCGTGACATTCATTTTTTACTGAGGCAACTAGAGACTATCCGACATATGGAATAGAAATATACTCTAAAACCATTTGTTTTCAGTTCTCCCTCTAAAAAAAACAACAGAAAAGACCTAACAATTGTTGAACTAAAAAAACCTCAAGAGGAACCTTATCATTGAGTCTTAGTTATATAAAAAGATAGTAAAAAATTCCAACCAGTGAAGTAAAGAATATCAGTAAAATGCCTTCAGGCTCTTTGCTGATTGAAAGTAAATGAAGACAGCAATCCCAATCATTACTTTCTTCAAAATAGCAAGGCGAATTTAATGTTCTCAGGAACATAGAATCTTGAATACATCTAGAGGAGTTATAACCTCCAGGGATATAGAAAATTGAACAAATAAAGAAATTCTAGAAGAAATGTTAAAAAATGGTGTCATACCTGTCTAACCTATATCAAACATGGTCCGCTATTCGAGAATGGATAAAGTGGTCGTATCATTACATTTAACACTCCAGAGTTACTAGATCACATTAAAGATACTAAATAAATATTGTTAAAGCTTGTCATTACATTGCAACCCTTCAACCCAATGCTGTTTCAAATGTCAGAAATTTGCCATGCTGCTATGAGATTCCATAAACAAATCAGAGCAGAAATCTGCGAGTGTAACAGATTGGCTAACCCCGTTAAAGAATACCTAAAGCGGTATGAAGGGGTTAATTGTGGAAATGATCATTCCACCATTCATGGCCATTTATACAGTTTTCCAGCTTGAAAAGGAAATCCAGAAATGCTAAGTTAGAAGCAAGGCCTTATCCCTAAGAGCAATGATTGCAGTGAATATAACAAAGCAAGGAAGCAATGCACAAATATCACAAAAATTAAATCTTGAGAATCAATATACTAGGGTTTGACTCAATGTAATTAATGATGATTCAAGTGTTCTCTCACCACCAGGGTTAATTAACCTAAACTCTTACCCTTGTCCTCTTATCCAAACCCCTAAGTCTTAATGAATGAATTAACATGAATCTTAAAAAAATCAAATAAACTTTAGCTGAAAAACTATCAAATTCTATGCTATATAAAAACCTTGTTGTGCTAATAACCAGGGCAGTCAAAGCACATACACACAAAAATCATTGCATTATTGCAAGCCTAAGTGTAAGCGTTAAAAAAAGAATGTAATCTTTTAATTTTAATCCAAGTTCTGTATATAACTCTATAGTTCTCAAAAAAACAATTCCCAGAATCATATCATTCAGAAAAAATGTAATTTATGTGTAAAAATGTATAAAGTAAGACTGATAAAAATAAAATTAATACATACTATCAATACAATATAGCATGAAGGGTTTATTCCTCTAATAGTATCTATTATATTTATAATGCCATCAGCAATATGATTAGTTGGATCTTTAGTATTATTGGTGCCCACATGCAGAACAACTACCTGAAAAAAAGTCAGCAAAATAAAAAATCTTTAGTAGTACTCTAAATTATAGTAATAGGAAAATGAATATAAACGAAATAAAAATAATTGAATGCATCATGGTCATCACAAGTGTTTTTTTTTTTTTTTGTTTTTTTAAAGTGAAATCATGTTTGCTAAGATGTTGGATTTCATACACTTGTGTGAAATTCCATTATTTTTCGTTTATTCTTTTCTGGATTTTATTAGTGGGTTCATCCTTTAACTCTTTAGGGATTCGAACATCTTGCCCAAAACTGTTCATTTTTTTCTCATATTCATTACTGCGCCGATTTATTGCTTTTGTTAGTACATAAAGAACATCTCTTAAGAACATTTATTTAATAGTTTTTTAATTACACATTCATTATCTAAAGAGGTCTTACCTTCACTTTTATTTTTAAAATTGATAATTCAGTAGCACATCAATGCTCATGAAGTATTCCATTTTTTAAAACTATTATTTCATTAAAATACACCTCAATTTGACCAATTTGTAGCTATTTAATTTCAATTTAGGCCCAAAAACAATTATTACCAAAATCTGTTTTCAATTTAAAATTAAAATCCTTATTTATACAATTCCCATTTTCAATTAGTTTTAATATGTTCTTCAATATCAAAAATAGAACTAAAATTCTTAATAATTTTTCAATCTCATCCTAATACCACTTTCATCAATTTATTTCCTTTCGAATTTGTTTTTATGACCAATATTATCATCAATTATTTTGTTAGGAAAACACGGCACCCCACAGTTCTGCACCGTAGGTCCAGATTGGTCGTATTATGATCTTGTAGATGGTCAGTTTATTTTCTAATGTGTGGTGTGAGTGCCTATTTATAAGAGTTAGCATTAATTGTAAAAAAAAAAAAAATAATAATAATAATTTAAAAAAGGGAAATCTTCGATCATAGATTTATTTAACTTGATTCTTAGTAAGAAAAGTTTGCAAGGACAAGAAGTAAGGAATAATACCATCTCTGATGTTAATATCATTCCTACCATATTTATCTGCAGCTTTGACTGAACATGACAGAATGTGTTGGCAGTGCTGCAATTGAGGTGACTAGATGATCAAGCTGAACAGGCATTTCATGAGACCTATACTTCAGATATTTCTGTTTAGGAAGTCAGTTTCAGATGAATATATCTACATTGAGAGAGATGGAAGCCTGAAGACATAATTGCCACTACTGGCCTTATGTTAACCCCATTAAATCCGTCTGGTAGTATTAATATTAGTTAATATGGTGTGGAATACTTGGCAATAAAATCATAGGGCCTTATTTTTGATGGGAACAGAGATGATTATTCCATATTCAACAAAAAGCAACTTCAACAGCTTCTTGAAGATTTGAAGGTTTGACAAACTATTCACAGCAAGCAGCTGTTTAAAGCATGTTCAACAAATAATGGATATGCCAAGGTAGACTAATTTCTTGGCCAGCAAGGTCTCCTGATCTGTCACCACTAGATTTTTTCTTATAATAGTATTAAAAAATGAAGTTTATGCCCACCCACCTACTACATCAGATCAGATTAGAGAAAGAATACCATTTAGGATAGGTATAAGCTCTGCTAATCTCCACCCAGTTAGAAATTTGCCTGAAAATAAGATATTATTATAAAACCGCAGCAACCAGGAATTTATACTAGAGGGTAAGTTGGTTATCATTTTTTAATGAATTACATCAGGGCCAGGTGAAGAACCCTTCAGGTTCCTTAAAACTGTGTTCAGTTCTCAGTCTGTCGAAGGTCGGTTGTAGTCTTCGTCATTGTTGAAGATAAGCACACTTCTAATACTCATAATTTCAATGTTGGCTCGTTTCATAGCGTGCTATGAAGGAGAAGAATCTAAGTATAGGCTTTAAAGATTTCAGATCACACTTCACTGGGTATATAACACACTTCACAATTCCAGAGTTCACTCAGAGGACACACAATTTCTCTCCCACAACGCAAGTAACAAATCCTTATTAATATCCATTGATGTATTAAGCGATCATTACATTGTTATAGAAAATCGATTAACTGCTCATTTATAATTTTCAAGGTGACAGAGGCAAGGATGCTAGACTGACTGGTCAAATTGTCATCCTCTTTGACTCTTACTGGCAGTCTAAAAACCGTAGATATCCATTTTATAAAAACTATGACTAGTAGAACACTTAATTGAAGAAGCTAGGTTCAGGACAGAATGACAGGGTAAAACTACAGATTCTTCCTAAGAAACATTCCTAAAAATCTTGGGACCAGTGGAGAAATATTTATCTTGTCTTCCTCAATCATCAAGTAACATTCAACATTGTTCCAAGAAAAAAATATGGGAGAGGCTTTAATTAAGAATGGCAAATCTGGCGAGAAGCTCCTTAATTTTGGAAGGCATTAATGATAAATGGAAAAGAAAAAATTTTACAATACAATATATCTAGTTATAAATTGCTAACATAAATATTACACTATTTAGTTAATCACATAGTTGTTTTTATATTTATTATTATCAAAGTCTGATGACTTGAAACATTTTATAGCCTGAAAATTCCTTTTAATATTTAATAAAGGATTGTTAGTAACACTTTTTCATAGTTATATGTTATTAAACTGATAAATGGCTTAACTTCTGAATTCATAGATTTTTTTCATTCTGATACATAAAAATAACTCATACTATTAAATATTATGAAAATTGTATTACCTTAGGATTGATGCTATCTAAAGCACCATTCTGAATTCTCCATAAAACATTTTGAACCTTATCTCCAGATATTCCAAAATTTAAGCAATGAAGTGGTTCATAAAGTTCCATCCAAACTGGTCTATACTGAAAGTGGTCGATGATCGAATCTCCAATAAAGACCACATCAGGTTCCTTTTCTTTTGTCAAAGCAACATGGCTAGCATGCTAAAACACATTAAAGAAAATCTAATTAATAATAATGCTTAGCAATAATTTTGGAAAGACAGACTAATGTTTTTAAAAAGAACTAATAATAATATCTTACTATCATAATAGGCAGAAATTAAACCTCATATAAATAAAACTTACCACACAAAGTGATCAAAAGGACTCATCCACTCTTATTAATGTATCTTCAAATAAATTCTGTCTAAGAAAATATAATATTGTACTTTACATAATATTTTAGTTGAATTAACATTTTTGATGGTAAAAATTAACTTCCATTATCAAAAACATAACTTATATTCAATGACATTTGTGTGAAAAAAATAAAACATTACAGCCGAGAAAAAAAACTGATTGTATTTAAAAATCAATGAATGAATAATAAATAATGTAATAAACATTGTAAATAAATATTGTCAAACATGCTTTTAGTTGAAGAAATAAGAAATGAAAATAAAAAAAATTATAGTAAGACAATAGGTTAGCCGGGGGATCTATTTCGATCTCTCAATGTGAGTGTGGCGGGTCTTTGTGAGATGTTTGGAAATTAGAAGCTTTCTCCTTCTATTAATATTAATAGCTTCTCCTTCCCATGACCCCTAGTTAAAGACAGGAAGGTTAAAAAATAAATGAAAACAGGGATCACATTAAAAGTGCTGTAGGATGATGACTAATTTTAGGGCCTCAAAATAATAAGAAGTATGAGAGAAGTTATATATGTTAATATTCAAAAGCCTAAAAATTCATGATTACAGGCAACCTGAGACAAAGTTTTTAATAAAAAAATACTTATATAAATGAATTCAACTGGCAGTAGGTAATCATAAATTTACTAAGTTTAACGCATTTAGTGTTATTGAAAAATAAAAGGGGTTAGTTTATAAATTATTGAATTGATTTATTCTTAAAGTTTATATTATTTACGATAAATTTGCTTTTTAGACCTCTTCCAAAACATAATTAATGTATATAGCTATTTTTACCAGACTTTCCAAAATTAGGTTTTCAAATGACTTTTGTGCTAAACTAGAATCTAGAATTTTTTTTAATTGAAGATTAATAAATGAAGTTGAACTGCTCCTTGTGATTTTTTTCTTTTTGTGTGCGCGCAGCATCCCACAGCTTTTGATTGCTCTTTCTCTTTCTCTTTCTCTCTCTCTCTCTCTCTCTCTCTCTCTCTCTCTCTCTCTCTCTCTCTCTTGACCAATATTATCATCAATTATCCTCCACAGATGATTCTTGCTACATATATATTAATTTATGTTACATTTTATACTAATGTATGCCAATGCCTACTACTGGCCTCTTTGTGGCACCCCATGGGTTATCTACTTTGTGTNTATACTATGTTAAATACTATGTTTTAAAAAATGTGGAAAAATGAGGAAGCCATAACATGATGTGTGAAAGTCCAAGAAATATAACTTCTATAAAGAGTCAAGCCCAGTAGAAGTATTTATGAATATTTCTGGAGACCATGGAAGCCTACTTAAACAATATAAAATGTTTTTGTTAAAAGATAAGGAGTACTATGATACTAGCTGAGACCACACTGACATAGAATGTAAGTTATATTAGTCAGGTTATAAATGGATGTACAGATGTACTACATCTACACTTAATAGCTGTGTCTATTAAATTTTTTTTATTTATTACTTTCTTTCATGTAAATGAAATTATTAACAATGATCAAAGACCAAATTAGTTCTGAAAATAGACTGTTATATTTAGAATGGATACAAGTGTAATAGCTTTAGGTGATCAAATTAATATCACACTTATTTAAATTCAAATTTCATCAACTTTTATTAAAGTCCACAATCATAATAACAAATCTCTGCAATGAATAATGAAACCATTCAATAATCATTTTAACAATTGATTGAAAACTCTTAACTACTTTAAGTAGTTAACTTGAGTCAAGATGGCTTGGCCTATTTGCTTTGTTCCCTCTCAATATAGAGTATGTATATAAGGAAAAGTTCCGGAATGTTAGAGAAAGAAATATACATGTACTTTATAGTAAATGTTTTATAACATTTATCACTCTTGGGAGCTTCACTACATCAGTTTATAAACTCCATAGGATATTATATTCAGCACGTTTCCTTCGAATTCTATTTATCATTATTTAAAATAAAAACTAAAAATTGCAAATTTGAATTATTTATAACATAAGTTATAAATTATAATGATAATTTAATTATTTCAATAAATATATTGAATTATTTTTATGACCCAAAGTTTTAAAAGAAAATCGCAGTCTATAGATTATAATACATCTACATTTAGGAGGAGATGCCCAAATGAAGCAGTAAACAAATACCTTATAATATGCTTCACACATATTTATGGGGATGAAAACTTACCAAGGACCCACTTGAAAAAAGTTTGTGGAGCAGGAGAGAAAAAAAGGCTTGATAGCATAATATAATCATTCAATGTGATGTCATGAAACTGGGATTTTCTAATTTTTTATAACATAAATACAAGTTTACAAGAGCCTATAACCTACCCTTGATTGTATTTTCACTATGATATAATAAAATTATTTTTTTATACAGGTATACAGTATACAGGTCTTTGCCTCGCAAAAATTCAGGGGGAGGGAGAGATCCCCACTGAAAAAAGTTTGTGGGTGAAAATGGCAGTTCACTGAAAAAAATAAAGTCAAAATGCTGGGCTATATGGCCATAAAGTAGATAACAGTTTTGGTGCTGAATGTATTAATAATTACCTTCCAATTATTTTTATTGCTTTCAAATGTTATAAATTACAATTAGATATAAAACAGTAAAATCATAACTACAGACCTTTTTCCCATAAATCTAAATAACTTTACAGTAATATTTAACTGATTTTCTGATACCTTACAGTTAAATAAATATACTATAACTTCATGAGGAATAACTGAATAAATACTTAACTAAGAGTCACTAAAAAAAAAAAAAAATTATTATTAGTTAAACATTCAACAAGCCCAATAATCAGAAAAAGAATACTAAGTTATTTTTAGTAGCAAATAAAATTTAAATACACACTCTGCCAACAAGCAAAAGTACAGATGACAAAAAAGAAAGTTTACAATTAAAAGCTTTTAAAATGATTAAAAACACCTTACTTAGATAAATATTAATTTCATTTTTATTTTTCCAAGAGATTAATTAATTAATGAAAATCAGAGATCTGATTTACTCAGAAAAGCCATGGCCAAAATACCTTAGCAATGAAGCATATTATAATAAATAATAAAAATTAAAGGAATTCTAGGATCCTTATATTTTTTACATTGCGTTTATGAAAAAGTGGGGAAAAATTTGTTAAAAGACTCAAAATAATGAATTAGTAATTGCTTTTACCAAAAATAGTTAATAGCAATAAACAGAAACGTTGATATAAGTCTTCTATTAACATGCAGGGCAAGATATCAGAATAAAAAATGCATACCTGATTAATCCACTTCCCATCTCCTAAATCTTCAGGGATTTCAGGAATTAAGCAATCATTGGTCGCCTCTTTACTCATAACTAATACAAGCTTACACTGCTTTTCAAAATATTTAAAAAAAAACACAGAGCACAATTCAAGTATTTCAAAGTTATATACGAAAATTCGTCAAGCTAAGAGTAGACAAAAGCCATTAGATTCAAAAGAAAAGCTTAACCTCCTTTAAGTCTGTCAAAGTAGTAAGAGGGAAGAGTTTTGGTTATCACGTTATTCGATTATACAAAGAGGTAGAACTTTAAGGCGGTAAAAGATGAGTTGTCTCTCACATAACATCTAGAAATTACAAGACTTCATCTATAATTGTAATATATAGATGGATAAACCTTAATATTTTATTACCCAGCCTTATAATTGTTTTTTTATGACTTTATCTCCAATGATCTGTCTTTCCCAGCCGTAAAACTTGGGAAATCTTGAGTACGTCACTATAATGCTGTTAAATCCCGCGAAAAAAATATCAAACGAATTTTGTGATCGGTCATTTTCTTCAGGAGATTAGATTGGCTGTTCAATTAGATTAGAAAAATTATAATATACCATACCATTCAATTGTTTGTGCCTATTAATAACATTATTTCGAAACGACATTCCACTTATTATTATTATTATTATTATTATTATTATTATTATGCTAGATCAGCCAGAGGACCTATCTGTGAATCAGAACATTTTATTATATTCAGAGAGCGCTTAGCATGTGCAAAAGAGGGAAAAGAACACATGCAGAAAACCTTTAACTTTGTGAAGTTTATTGATCTGGGCAGCGTGGAAGCCACTGAAGAATTAGGTGATAAAAATATGTAAACTGAAGAAAGAGAATTCTGATAGTGAAAAAACAGAAATAGAAAGTAAGATGAGTAAGATTAGTAAATAAAAGACGACGAAGTAAACGAAACTACAGTTATAAGAACTAAAAAAAGGGGTGAAGATCTATTGTTGGACGACGAATGTTGTGAAGTGTCAAGGATAAGGAACGCTTTTATACTTTAGAGCCAATATCATAAATTGGACATATATTTTTTCAATGATCCTATTCTCAAACAAGTTGTGATTACTTCTCATAGCGGGAGTATATGCCTCCTCTCCTTAAGTTAAGACTGGTTTGGCTAAATTTTGAACAATCGTCGCTTGTTATTTATTGATAGTATTGTACTTTTAATTTTTTTTTAATTTGTGAAGATGCCCTGTTGTGGCCATTAGTCATGTGCTTAATTCATTTATTTACTTATTCTAGTCATTCAATTCTAAATCTGAATAAATAGAATTTCTAAGGTCCCAAATGAATAGCCAGCAATATCGAATGAAATACTGCTGTGGCCTGTGCTATTATTCATTTTTAGTATGACGTCACATTAGCGTGTGACGTCGTGGATTTCGCAATGTCACCGAGTGACATTTTAAGCGTGCCACATGCGACTCTATTTATGTTCAGTGACACCCGCGGCTACATTTATTGACTTATTTATTTATATATTATTTGTTTCTCTTATTATTATATAGTANTCGGTCAAGGTAGATCCAAAAAAATACAATTTTAAAATTTTTTATTTATCTGCCAATGCTTCGGCTTACATTTTAAGCCATCTTCAGGGCCACCATGAGAGGGATGTCGTTTCGCCAGGATCCCATTGTCATGACTACTGATTTGACAGATAATTTAAACATACACATTATAAAATTGTATTTAATTGGATCTACCTTAACCGAACCCCAACAGAATAAGATCTACTAATAATCTCTACATTTAAAAATTCTCCATTTCAACTTCTAAACATGGTTTCGTGTGTGTGTGTGTGTGTCTACATATATACATATAAATATAAATATTGAGTACACACTATTCAATGAAATATTTGAAAATATTTTATACACCAGAACAAAAAGTGAGAATATGTGATTAGTACAATGAAGCTTATTGAACTTCTTATTGATAGGGCATATAAAGCCAGTTCTCCACGAGTGAAAAATTATTTTTTATTCCCTATGTTTAAAATGAGAGAAAACAGTAATCCTTGTGACATCTCCATAGTTTGTGAAACGATTAAAGATATTGATCCATGCTTGGAGACTTGTTCATTCTCATTTATTAACAGTAAGTATTCCTGTCTACCTCTTGGTTTCTTGTATTATAGAAATAGCTAAAATACTCCGCCTTTATATGAATAACTTCCTTCTTTTGTTTTGATGGGACCCATTACGTTTTTCTCTCTGTGACGCCTTAAGTGGTAATCCGCAATAATTTTTGTAATATTTTTAAATACAATTTTTTTTATTTTTTAAAATTTATACAAGTTTCTATATCTATTCTGTATTAACAGCTCTCACAATTCGATTTGCTTCAGTTGTGAGTAAATGGCTAATAGAGTAAGACAATTTTTTATTCAAAATTATATCCAATTCCTTATGATCAGATTTCACCTAAAAGTTCTACCTCTATGAATGGTCGAATAATGTGAGAACTAAAAGTCTTCCCTGTTATTATTTTACACACTCATTCAGATCCCTATGAATTTCACTCTTACATAATTAATCCATGCTTCCCAGTTATTTTGATCTATGCTTTGGATTTATTTTGAGATTTTAAATTCATAATTAGAACTTATTTATGAAACCTTAATTGGAGAAATCCTGTACACAATAACAGTATTTATATATATATATATATTTTTTTTTTAATTTATTTATTTATTTTTTTACAGAAAAAGTAAACTATTCAAAGTATTATAAATGTAACATATATTGGTGAGATGGTATGTCGTGGGTGCCAGGAATCTACATGTCGCTGTTAATGTTATGTTGGTAATAGCTCTAAATGAGTTCGCGCAATAGTATGTATGTTCCTCAACTCTCTAATCATTAATTATTATGTGGTTAGAACGTTATGGACTGCTGTGACCATTAAATTATGAACAATTTAAAATGATTAAGAACTCAAGTTAAAACGAAAATTGTTTAATGTCTACATGCTAGAATAATTTGTTGCAATAAAGGTTTATTTTCGGCCAATTTCTACCCTTGAAAAACTTTACGACCATTGAACTTGATTTGAATAACATAATTAAGGAATTAGGAATTAAATGATACAGCAGATATATTTTCTAAAATTAAATTGAGGTTTTTGTAAATTAAGTATCAAAAATACATTAATAAAAATTTTGCTTTTGAAAGAGGCTTAGTTTATGTATATGTATATATACGGGTATCCGTGTTATATTTAATATTATTGTGCGCGTCTGGGATACTGAAGTTTTCAGCTCCGAATCTACAGGTCTTCTTATTTTATGTATATGAAAAATCTTTATTTATTAAATTCTGCTAATAAAACATCTTCTAATTTGATGGTTTAGTATAATATACATTCATATAAAAGAACAAAAATAAGTAAATAAAACTAAAATAAATGTCACGTTGTAGGGAAAAGAGGCCCATTGACCCCACTCTCAAAAAAATTAGATGTCAAGGCCCAAGAAGTCGCAGGTCGTCTTCGTTTTAGTCGTCGGGGAGTGTTATAACAATTGGATTCCTACGACAGGAATTTGGCAAATGGATTAGGTTGAAATGGAAGAGGTGGAAGAGTGTGAAGCGGGTGGAGAGTCTTGGACGGAAGGAATATTAAAGTCGTAATGAAGGTAGAGTTGTATACGTACATTGTGTGGAACATTCGAAATTATTTTTAAGACTTTGGATTGAAAGGATTGTATTCGCTGGATGTTGGAATGTTTAGTGTCACCCCAGAGTTCTGCACCGTATGTCCAGATCGGTCGCAGCAATGCCTGGTACAGTATCGGATTACTCTAATTTTTTAGTACTCCTGTTTTAGAACGCCTGTTTTTAAGTCTGTGACGTCTGATGAGTTCTTGTCGCTTAAGTTGATTATGTACACTTTAGTTAAGCCCAAAGTCAAGCTGGAACTAAAGGTAGCGGGTTGAATCAGAAAGAAGTATAGGGGTGTTCGTATCACGTAACATTATAAGAGAATCTTATTTTAGCTGAAAATTTTGACTCGTTTCTATTCATTCTCCATTTGCTCCACCACAGCTGAATAGCTTATAGGTAGTTTTTCTAAACTTACTTCTTCTAAAAGTAATCCGAAGGGGCGCTAGGCTAGCTCAGGGGATCCGTACGGGTCTCGCAATCCTGACGCCGCGGGTTCAAATCCCGCCCAGGTCAATCTTTTATTTATAATATAAGAAGCTTGTCCTGAGCCATGGGTGTTTAAAATGGGGTGGCAACCTGTAGATAGCCCCTCCCTCCAATGACCCTAAGTGGTTGCAAGGGAGGCTAACACAGCAAAAAAAAAAAAAGTAATCCGGTCAACTGAGTTGGTATTCCCGGCTCCGGTAAATATGTAGCTCCCCAGGGCGAGCGGAAATCGCAAACTAGATTTCCTGCTTCAGCTGGGGTTATATGTCAGTGGCATCTCCTCTAGCGCGGATCGCACGCCGAACGTGATCGATACGTGTCAGATAGCAGTGCAGGGATGCTGGAAGGGTGTCCGCAGGGATGCTGTAAGGGTGTCCGCTACTGTTATGAGTTCCTGGCAGTCGGTAGCCCCTGGTTATTGGGCCCCAACTTCCCAGCACAATACTCTCTTTCATTAGGGGCGGACAAACTCTCTAGATTATTGCAGCACACACTTCTCCACTGGCATTCTTTCAAACTCTTGCTTTATATTTCTCTTATTTCTTCCCCCTTGCCGACAATAATAAATCCACATACTACTTCCAGCTCCTATTACTTCCGTCTTCATGTTTAAGAAAAGTTTAGTGAAGATTGTCTGTTTTTAATCTAATGTTTTCCATCATTGATCAATAGCATTAATACATTCTTTTATAAAAATAATAGTTATTATTAAAACTTCCCTTAGATGGATATATTAATTTATGAACAAAATCAGCAAACATATTTAATGTAAATAATTTACATCGATTGTTTGTGAAAATAGGTAATCGAAAACTTAAATCAGTCTAATTTTAAAATAGATGAAAAAAAAAAAAATTAAATTTTCATTTCCATTGGAAATTCGAAGGAATTAGTTTATTTTAAAAATTCATTTAATATTTTATTAACGTTATGTCATTAAATATTTGGGGATCAATTTAGATTATCTTACAATTAGAGGGTATTTATACAATTTGGAAACATTAACTGGAATAGTCCGTTTAACAGAAGCTACTAAAGTTCTGTTTTTCAAAAGCAAGTACCTTAAAAATGTGTGTAAATTGTTACTTATATGTCCCAAAATAAAAAAGGCAATGTCGAGAAAAGAAAATTTTGGTAAGGTAGCTTGTTAACTGCTCATTGGGAAAGAGGGTGGCCTACTGGACCTCTTTCTTACGTACAGATCAAAATTTAGAATAAACGATTAAACACCAAACATATAATATAAATCATATATGGATATAATTTTACACGGCTCAAAGATGTAGGCCAGTGATCGCCATAGTGCCCATGCAAAATATGAACATAGTGCACATACAGTTGTAGTGCATATTACCCATGCAGTAGTTGAACATGCTCTAGTAGTGCATACTGCTTATGTACAGTTGTAGAAAAATAATTGACGCCTAAATTCATTAAAAGTATAATTTACTATCAGAACGTCGGGTTTAAAAGTTTTGAAAAATATCGTTCATTACCTACAGTATAACGGCTGCTTGAATATATTAGTACGATTTATGTTTTTGAGTCAATGATAGATAATTAGGACTAAATGGCTCTAATTAGATGAAAATAAAATATTGTAAGTAAAAATTTTTACTTTAATCCAAATAGTTTTAGTTATTTTATTTTCTTCGCAATAGTTCAAATTTACAGGTAAGTATTATTTAAAATAGTGTTTATTCTCCACAATTAAATGTGATTTATGCAGAATTTAACAGAGGAGTTTAAGCTTGTTATTTGCGGCTTTAAAATTACTTAAACGAATACATTTAATAACGTTTTAGATGCTAGGGTAAGAAAAAACTCCTGTTATTCGGGCCCCCACTAGTGCGGGGAATTTTATGACTTATCAGACTGGTCCCGTTAGCATAATTGGTAAATGCACCGGCCCGGATAGCAGGAGATCCAGGTTTGAGTCCTGGCTGGGACAGTTAGATTTTTTATTCTGTTCCCTTGCACTAAAAATTACGTTTTGTGTTACAATTATTACAAACTATAGGGGGCTCGGTGGTCTTGAGGTTAAGCTACTGAACTCCTGAGCTAAAGTTCCCAAGGTCAATACTAATTGTTGGTTTTTTTTTCTCTTTATGCCTCTGTTTGTAATGATCCAGAGGATTCCTGTTGTACTCCTAGGCAATATCCAGCCCTAATTGGGAACCATTCTTCTTTAGATGGTAAAATATCAGGTAACTAGAACGATTACGTGACCACACACGTTATCTCTTGTGCACCGTTGGTCGATATAAATGAATCCTTCTGTTTCCTAGCTCGGCCTATATGGCCTGTTGTGAAACTGTCTTTTGTTGTATTTTTATTTCAGAACTACTCATTAATTTTTAGTTACAGTTTTTTATTCTATATCCTACAATATTAAGAATTTTAATTTAATACACAATTAAAATTTGCTGTTTATATTGTACTCATTAAAGTTTTGCTTTTTTACAATTAGATTTCTGTACTTTTAAATTTTGGCTTGTAATTTATAATATTTTATTTTATTATTATANCACACACACACACACACACACACACACACACACACACACACACACACACACACACACACACACACACACACACACACACACACACACACACACACACACACACACACACACACACACACACACACACACACACACACACACACACACACACACACACACACACACACACACACACACACACACACACACACACACACACACACACACACACACACACACACACACACACACACACACACACACACACACACACACACACACACACACACACACACACACACACACACACACACACACACACACACACACACACACACACACACACACACACACACACACACACACACACACACACACACACACACACACACACACACACACACACACACACACACACACACACACACACACACACACACACACACACACACACACACACACACACACACACACACACACACACACACACACACACACACACACACACACACACACACACACACACACACACACACACACACACACACACACACACACACACACACACACACACACACACACACACACACACACACACACACACACACACACACACACACACACACACACACACACACACACACACACACACACACACACACGCGCGCGCGCGCGCGCGCGGACGCATGCATAAGCACACTTACGAAGTCAAACTGCTATTATAAAAAGACAGGTGACAGGACAAATCAAGGTATCAGCCCCACAGGTGGTAGTCGACATCTTTAGTATTGACTCACAGATTACATCGATTTTATGCCCGGCAACAGAGCATTTAGGAAATACCCTAAATTCCCTTGTATTAATGATACAAGGCTATAAGTAGAAGCTTACAGGTACGTAGTGCGATTATGTTCAATTATTAAATATGTTAATAGAATATGTAAAGGCTGTAACACCGAATGTTTTGTATCGTTAGACAAATTCCAGTGAACTAAGCGTCCGCCAAAACTAATGATTCCTTTGCTATCAATAATTCCATGTAATGACTGAAAGGAAATAGGGGTTGTCGTTGTTAGTCTGAGATTTTGAATTTGCGATTGTAATATTTATCAAGGGCTGTTTTGAATGATATATAATGAGGTCATCAATATTCCTCACTCATTATCAGAGGATAATTAATACAAATTGGAAAACAAGGTCTAAAATGTTCAGTTTTGTAAAATATTATAGATGATTTTTGTATAAAATCAAACAAGTAATCATAATTACATGTTTTACAAACTCTTGACCTCTCGTATTAAAAATCTTCAGTTTTTATAGGCTATCAGGCACGTGAAACCAAAAACCATTATTAGTAGAGAATTTTATGGTGAGGTCAAGGTTGATCGAAAAAAATACATTTTCTTAAATTGTAACGTCTCTACGGACGTTTCGCTACACATTGTAAGCCAGTTTCAGAGCTGTTGGACTTCAATGTCATAGGAAAATGGTTGCCGGCATCAAGTCGACTGGGAAGTTGCTGCTGGAAAGAGACCTGGACTACTGGGGAGAGGAGCCGGGAGGTCGAGTCAGGTCACGTCGTCTCTGGGGGGCCGCCCTGCCCCTAAGATGAAAGAAAAGTGATAGGGAACTCCTCCCTCATCCCTAGACGTAATAATTGCAGTAAATTTCTCATTAAAACTTTTAATCCATGCAAATTGCAGCTTTATATTAGAGCCCTCATCCCCTTTAGATCTCTGTTCCTCTGCGCGGTCAGTCTTTCTCCGAGCTGGGAGCTCTACAGTCACCCTCGCCAAAGGCCCTTCAATTGAGGAGTGTGACGACGACCTACCTAACTTTCAATGTTAACAGAATAGTAGAGAGAATTAGCAATGATTACGACTAATTTAAGCGAACATTTCATGAAAGGAAAAAAACGGCTTCTATCGAGAAATAATTGACTGTCCTGTACCAATGGAATTTAGAAAAAGACATTAAGAAGGTCTCCCTTGACCTTAAGAAGTTACACAGAATAAGAATAAAACAATATAAAATTTCTTAGGGCACAACCTTAAACCCAATTTAAATTTTGACTAATGGGATGCATAGTCAATGATAGATAATTAGGACTAAATGGCTCTAATTAGATGAAAATAAAATATTGTAAGTAAAAATTTTTACTTTAATCCAAATAGTTTTAGTTATTTTATTTTCTTCGCAATAGTTCAAATTTACAGGTAAGTATTATTTAAAATAGTGTTTATTCTCCACAATTAAATGTGATTTATGCAGAATTTAACAGAGGAGTTTAAGCTTGTTATTTGCGGCTTTAAAATTACTTAAACGAATACATTTAATAACGTTTTAGATGCTAGGGTAAGAAAAAACTCCTGTTATTCGGGCCCCCACTAGTGCGGGGAATTTTATGACTTATCAGACTGGTCCCGTTAGCATAATTGGTAAATGCACCGGCCCGGATAGCAGGAGATCCAGGTTTGAGTCCTGGCTGGGACAGTTAGATTTTTTATTCTGTTCCCTTGCACTAAAAATTACGTTTTGTGTTACAATTATTACAAACTATAGGGGGCTCGGTGGTCTTGAGGTTAAGCTACTGAACTCCTGAGCTAAAGTTCCCAAGGTCAATACTAATTGTTGGTTTTTTTTTCTCTTTATGCCTCTGTTTGTAATGATCCAGAGGATTCCTGTTGTACTCCTAGGCAATATCCAGCCCTAATTGGGAACCATTCTTCTTTAGATGGTAAAATATCAGGTAACTAGAACGATTACGTGACCACACACGTTATCTCTTGTGCACCGTTGGTCGATATAAATGAATCCTTCTGTTTCCTAGCTCGGCCTATATGGCCTGTTGTGAAACTGTCTTTTGTTGTATTTTTATTTCAGAACTACTCATTAATTTTTAGTTACAGTTTTTTATTCTATATCCTACAATATTAAGAATTTTAATTTAATACACAATTAAAATTTGCTGTTTATATTGTACTCATTAAAGTTTTGCTTTTTTACAATTAGATTTCTGTACTTTTAAATTTTGGCTTGTAATTTATAATATTTTATTTTATTATTATA
>KZ807524.1:379441-397276 GCA_000696205.2 Oncopeltus fasciatus | reverse complement strand
CGGTAGCATAAGTGGTAAATGCACCGGCCCGGATAGCAGGAGATCCAGGTTCGTGTCCTGGCTGGGACAGTTAGATTTTTTATTCTGTTCCCTTGCACTAAAAATTATTTATTTTGTGGTATTTAATCCCACGTAAATTTAAAAAAATTTTAGTGCAAGGGAAAATAATAAAAAATCGAACTGTCCCAGCCAGAACACAATCCTGGATCTCTTGCTATCCGGGCCGGTGCATTTACCAATTATGCTACCAGGACAAGTCTGATAAGTCCTGGCTGGGATAGTTAGATTTTTTATTCTGTTCCCTTGCACTAAAATTGGACAAAACTTTAACTGCTACGATACAGTTTGAATAAATATGCATACAACGCTAAAAGATTAAATATTATAATTGAATGACAAAAACTTCGAAAAATACCATTAAAAGAAAAAAAAAATTTTTTGGAGGAATAAAAATTGTGCAAGTAGGAAGAGAAAAGTAAACAGTCATGAAATAAATCCATTCTTCTTCTATTATAATGTAATGTAAGAGCTACATAAAGTTTGTTGTTCTTTTCTTTCCTCCTCATCCTTTTATTCCTATAATTCTAGAATATTTACTAAAATTATTTATGAACTACATAAATTTTGAAGTAATCATAGCACTAATTGAAATAGAATAATATACCAGCAGATAGTATACTACCGTCCTTCAATATAATGATTCTATTTTGTAGCCTAGCTCCTGAAAGAGTTCTATATATATTAAGATGGATTTTTAAAGTGAAGAAGTATAACTATCTTTTTACTAAAGAGTAAGTGAGAAAAATTTTACACCGCACTGCAGTTTTAATCCTTTTTTAAATTTTATACACAGGAAATGAACCAATATTTTAAGGTATACTTCATTGAATTATTTTTTTAAGCGTATTTTTTTGAGACGATAAGAATAGAATAAAAATAATTGTCAAGAAGGAAATGCACTAATACTAATAATTGAATTTGAAACTTAGGTTTGACAAATGCCCATACACAGTATACTGATAAACTTTTTCTTTTTTTTTTTTTTTCTCATTCAGATTCATTTAAAACACAAAAACTTTCGTTGACGAGAGAAATCCAATAAACTCGTGGAAAAAGGAGTTACTTACAACCTAAAGTTCGAATAAAAATATAATTTTTTTCGTTATAGCTGCCGAATATAATGTTGCCGAACATATAGTTTTTTAATATTAACTCGAGAATGAAAAAAAAAATACCTGGCCTCTAATTCGAATGTTTCATAGGAGGAATTTGCTATTTAATCGGACCTATAGCACCGAAACATCTTTATCAAAACATATTGTATAATTAGCAAAATGGGGCCATTAGATATAGGAATTGAGCCTAAACTCGACTCATAATAAGTACTGTATAACCTCTTGTATTACAACTTAACACTAAAAATTATTATGATATACTAAATATTAAAATACCTCCGCCTCTGTAGCAGTGGTACTTCGTCTTGCCCCAATCGTTCAAATAAGGGCTATTCAGGGCGATCCAGCTGGCTCCAGTTGGTAGTACTCTATAAGGACCCCTGTCTGGGGGTTACTAGGCCAGGGAGTGTTACAAGCCCTGAGAGATTGGCTATCTGGGGGTGGCTACCCCTTAACTCTGGAATAAAAATCCCTAATGATTTATTTTTTTTATTTTTTATATTAGCTGTAACTCCTACAATAAAAAATAAGTAGATAGACATGTCATTTTTAAAATTGTATATTGAACTAATAAATTTATCTTTATAGTGGTTAAAGTAAAATAAAACATCTCACTTGAACATTAATTATAGAATTATAAAGCATAATACAATTTTTATTATTAAACTTATATTTATTTATTACATTCTGTTGAATAAAAAGATTTTGTAATCCCACGTAAATTTAAATCAATAAATGCAAGGGAATAGAATAAAAAAATCTAACTGTCCCAGCCAGGGCTCGAACCTGGATCTCCTGCTAACCGGGCAAGCGCGTTTACCTATTACGCTACCGGGAGAGCCAGATAACTAATTAAATTCCCAGCACTAGTGTATATCTATCTGTATAAATATCTATATATTCCCATGTATTAATTGATTTAAATTGACGTGAGATTAAAAACAACAAATAAAATTAATATTTATTAATGGAAATAAAAAGTAAATAACGATAGTCGATAAATAGCTCGAAAACGTCGAGGCACTCCTATATCTGGCTCTCCCGGTAGCGTGATAGGATAACGCACTTGCCCGGTTAGCAGGAGATCCAGGTTCGAGCCCTGGCTGGGACAGTTAGGTTTTTTATTCTATTCCCTTGCATTAATTGATTTAAAAATGACAATCAATGTCAATCACATGAGGAGAGAAGGTGACCAATGACACCACTCTCAAATTATTTATAGACTACGTCCCCAGGAGGTCACGGGGCCATATTCGTTTTAGTCGACGGGGTTGGTTGTAGGGGTCGGAGTTGGAAGACATGGTCTGTGCTAGTGGATTAGGATGGTATGACAGTTTACTGTGGAAAAGGGTGAAGTGGGAAGAAATTAAGTCTTAAACAAAAGGGATATTAAGATCGTGGTGAAGGGAAGAATTGGATACGTAATAGGGAGCATTTGAAATTATTCTCAGGGTTTTGAATTGAAAGGACTGGATTATTTGCATGTTGGAAGGCTTGGCGGCACCTCAGATTTCTGCTGCGTAAGTCCAGATTGGTTGTAATAAGGTTTTGTGGAGCGTCAGTTTGTTTTCAGTCGTTAGATTTGACATAATAAAATTATGAATGTTTACCGCTAAAGCTTGTTAGTGAAGTAATTATCTTTATTTATTATTTATATTTATTTTATTTTTATTATCCTTGCGTTCCATTGGTTTGTTATGCTGTTCTTTTGCATCTTTGTCGAATAACAAGTCTAATAAAGATTTTTTATCCCTATACCTAAAACCTTTGTATCATCTACATGAGAGTTAGAAAACGTTCTGCTGCTGATAATGGAACTAACAATTTCTACTGAGAAAACTGTCTCCAATCTCTCCCTGTCTTATGACATAGAGCTTCTGTAACTAATATGGTACAAGGAAATCGGCTCACATTGCACTATGTTTCTTGCTTCACCAAGAGGCACCAGTGTGGCAGAGACACTTACAATCAAGTTCAAAGTCATTAACAGATCTCGTGTGCTGATTTCATGTAGTAGGTACGGTTCCTTCAGTATTTCTCCTTGGGTTTTCTCCAAAGAAACGTGAAGCAATCTCTGGAAATGTTTGGGGTCTTCCTCCCTCCTACACCCTCTACTTTGTTATAGTGTCTCGGGAATAAAAGCCCACCACTTTCATCACTCTCATCCCCTCCATGATAGATTGTAATTTCATTTTGATTCTTTATTATTTTAGAAGATTACCAGTCAATTAAAGAAAGTACATTTGTAAGAGGGCTTTCAGTGTCACATAAGCATGCCACTACTTCATATGTATTATAAACTATGTTGAAAAGGCTATACTTTCCTAAATTTGATTTTTTTCATATTATTTATTGACCTTAAATAGGAAAAGTTTTTTCCGTTTTATCCAACTTTGGAGTTCGTCAGACCAATCATTTTAAAATGCACTGTACCTGGGTTTTACATTATTTATACATTTTATTAATTGAAATGAAATATATTTGTTTTTGAACAAAATCGAGTCTATATAACTAAAACAAATTTTTATTATCGTAAATACTTCTTGCAGGCATTACAAATTCGATTAAAATTTATTTTTCAAAACTTTCGCACATAATGTGATGGCTTCTTCAGGGCTTTTTGAATGAAGAATAAGAGCGAAATGAAGTCCTAGAGGCTTTTATACCTGCCTGTTACCGGATTTCCATATAACTCTGCCTTCCTATTGGTTGGCTCTTATCAGTCGTTTCCGGAGGAGCCTGTCTCGCTTCTGTTATCACTGACTAGTTTTGTCTTAGACTACATCCTTCTTCCCTATTAATGTTATTTAGGGTTCCATGATATCTATGGCCCCTCTAATTGCACAGCGGCTGTAGATATTCTCTCAAGCTCTCTAGGATGGTGGATTTCTCGAACTGGTGGGTGGTCCCTAAGAAATATTTTTCGAAATGGAGTATCCTTCATCTTACAAACAGCTCTCCTGCCTCAAAACCTCAAATCTTTTGTTTTGCCGGCCTGTCTCAATAGCCTGTGTTGATGTCTGGTCCCTCCTCGTTTTTCTTAGTCATAAAATCAAGTCTCCGGTTGATTATCTGGTTTTAGATATGACGATCAAGAAGTTGGGATAACCTTGGAAGGTATGAGTGTACGAGATGACCTTAAGTATTTACATGACGACATTATGACTCTAGTCTAGTCATTGGATATCTAGCCATTTTTTATTTTGTGTTTTATCGTCACCGAAATATTGAAAACACTTTCTATGGTAGGGCTTGTTTCAACTCTGACAAGACCAGGAATTTTGGTCATCTAGAGATAGTTTACTTGCTTTAGGGATACTGAACCGAAACGAATATAAGTAAATAAAAAAATGGTGCTCATTATCAGATGCAGTGGAGTAGGGAAGTCTCTTACAAAATTATGTAGGATTAGTGATAACAACTTTTTATTATAGAGCAACGCGGAAAATAATCAAATTTTTGGAATGTTTATGAAGTGAATTTGCGAAAGAGAAGTGAAAACTGGTTTTAAAGCATGCCTCAGAAATTTTCAGGTTTTTTGTGTGTATTTTTTGCCTCCTAATTACAAACAAACATGCACACACGAGCACACACACAGAAACAAATTAAAAACTAACAAAAAATCCAATATAAGTGAGATCAAAGCCATTTTATATTACGCATGAGAGGAAAATACCTTAAGTAAAAATTGTAAAACTTGAACCAAGCATTTTAAATTTGCCCAATAATAGGACTAATATTTGTATTCCTATCATAGATATGACAATTAATTTAAATAAAACGATTTAAGATATATTTGCAAAATGCGGATATAGGATACGTAATTTCTTTTATTAGATGTTTTTTATTAGGGTTCGCTCAAGCTAGATCCAAAAAAAAAATACACATTTTAATAAATGTGTATTTTTTAAATTATCTGCTACCGTTTTCAGGGTTATCATAAAGGCAAGAGGGGAACGTCGTAAGCCGAAACGTTGGTAGATATTTTAAAAAATACACATTTTTTTTAAATTGGTATTTTTTTTGGATCTACTTTAACCAAACCAACAAAAAACATCTAATAATAATATCTACGGTCAAAAAACTCTCCATTTGAACGTAATTTCTTTCAATTTTTCCTCCCCTTTTTAATGAAAATATTACTGACACCATACATTTTATATTTCCCGTCATTAGATCTAAAATTATGGTGTGTGAAACACTTGTGTACTACGTTTAACATTGTTAGGGTGAATATATGGTAAAGGTAGTGTATTAAATTATTAATTAATTAATTAATTATTAAATTATGGTTAAGCGGTTTTCTTGTCAGGCATTATTTTATCACAGTTCAGAACCTCATGGCACTAGACAAACTTCAAACAAAATTTTCGATAAAAGGCTGGGATTATATCAATTGTCTCTCTTCTTTACACCTGGAAGCTATTAAAAAACGAAATATTTATTCCAAAGGGAGAAAACTAATGAAACGTAATCTATTGTTAACGTTAATAACCTAAAACAAGGTAAAAAAAATTATGAAAACTAATAAAACAAGAAACAAATAAAGTAAAATAGTTGCCGTGTCCCTTTGAGGCCAAAGTGCTTCTAAAATTCAGTTTATATAACTCATTTTCTATTCTACGAGTGTGAATAATTAGGAAAAACTGTACATTTTTTTTTATGCGGCACAACAAGCGAAGCGTTTATTTGCGTTTACCAGATGACCAAGGTAAGTAAATTCATCAAAGAAAAGGACCTTTCCTACTGGTCCCACCTGTTGTCCTGTAGTCAGGTACTAAGTCCTACTAATGCACTCAGCGGAAAACCCTGGAGATTTCGCGGTAGACTCCAGGGAATTTCCTGCAATATAATTGGGGTAGTAGGTACTATTGAACTGACCTGATCATGATTGTGCCAGTTGTCCAGATCACCTACAACTTTAAGAGCCGGATTAATAAAAGGTAGACCAATGCATAGCCCTGTTTAACCCTGTTTTGATTTTAATTTGATTAATTTAAATGTAGTTACGTTCAATATAATAATTTCACATTTGCATAGGCTACTGGCAGGGAATCATTTATTTCCTATTTGCATAGATACTGATTTACTGGAAGAGGATATTGCAATTCATATTTTCTTACTTCTTTTTATGAGCTGCTGGATGGAGACAATGTAAATAACTTACTCTACTATTTCAAGCATTCATTAAGATTACAATTATAAATGTCATGTTTAGTTTTATTTAAGTCGACATCTTCAGTTCAGGATAATTCTCATATGATTTTTACTTGAAAGTGTATAAGTGTATGCGCTAGTGTCTTTTTTTTTCTTTGTAAAAATGTATTTCACTTTTTTTTAAATACATGTTAGTAGTTAAATAAATAATTTTTTAGGATCCTTTGATCTAATATAAATTTAATTTAATGAATTTTTATTGTTCATGTAGGGTAAAATAATAATACAGTCCCACAACATTTTTTGTTTCCTCACATCATCAATTATATTATTGATCATACTGGTTTTCTGTAGCTCACCCGGATGTGATTTAATCACCGGCCGAATTCTCCGTAATCATTCCAAGAAGGCAATTTTATTCTTGACCTACATTTATAATTGCATATTCAGAACTACCCACTTCCCTCTCCTCTGGAAACGGAAAAAATTCGTTCCAACTGCGAAAAAAAGACTTTCCTTAAATTGTGAAATTTAACAATATTCCTTTACCACATTCAAATTCCGTTCATTACCTTGGGTTCCATCTTGACTCACGACTTATATGGGGAGAACATACTAAAATTAAAAGACAAGAACTTAATCGGCGATATGGACTTCTATACAGACTCATGAATAAGAACTCCAATCTTACGATAGAAAACAAACTGACGCTCTACAAAACCTTATTACGACCAATCTGGACTTACGGAGTAGAATTCTGGGATACCGCCAAGCCTTCCAACAGCCAAAGAATCCAGTCATTGAATCCAAAACCCTGAGAATAATTTTAAATGCTCCCGATTACGTATCCAATTCATCCTTTCACCACGATCTTAAAATCCCTTTTGTCCAAGACCTCATTTCTTCCCGCTTCATCCTTTTTCACAGTTAACTGCCATACCTTCCTAATCCACTAGCACAGACCATGTCTTCCAACTCCAATCCCTACAACCCTTCTCGTCTGGAGACATAGTCTGTAAATAATTTGAGAGTGGTGTCATTGGTCACCTTCTCTCTTCATGTGATTGACATTGAATGTCAGTTTTACTTTGTTGTGGTCAAATTACAAAATATTTTTATTTAACAGAATGCAATAAATAAATAAAAGTTTAATAATAATAATATTATTTTCGGAAATTGATAATAATAATAATCCGCCATCCAGGTCCAGCTGAAAGACAGCACCCCGCTATTACTGCAGAGACACCCCCCTCAGCAGCAGCCAGCACCGCATGTGCCATTTCCAAATCCTATCCATCTCCAACTTTCCCCGACAAGTACACTATCATGCTTTCAATGCTAGGACCGAATTCATGGTGGAGTCCAGGTTAAATCCTCTCAATTATCTCATCACAGCCCTAATTACCCACTTTCCTGTTCCTCAACCATGAATTCCCTTACCAGCAAATTTTTCACAGTTCTCCTATGGAATGTCAACGGAGACGAATTAACGCTACTTCTAAATGATAGAATTGTAGATGTTGCACTTATCACATAAACACTGCTTACATCTCGAAAATACATCAATATTCCAGGGTACAGAACTTATAGGACCAACCACTCAGACGGAAATGCCCATATTGGGACAGCCTTTCTGATTCTCTCTGCGAGAGAGACTCCCATAACCTGATTCCCTCTGATCCTTCAGATTATCTCCAATCTACCACTGTATCACTTTCAACCTTCACCTTTTGTATCACCTTTGCGGCAGTGTACTGTCCTCCAAACACACCCATAACTTCTGCTCAGTTCAGCCAATTCCTTGACTCACTGGGCGCCCATTTCCTCGCTGGTGACAATGAGAAACATCTACAATGGGGCTCCTACGACTAACTCCCGAGGTCGTACCCTGTACACTTCTCTTTCCTCCAAGATTTCCACAGCCCTCTAACCGAATACCCCTACTTTCTGGCCTACAGAAGGCAACCGAGTATCAGATTTTTTTTTTGTCTGAAAAAGTCTAAATCCACTCAATTCCTTTACCACCACAATCAATGAGCTTTCTTCTGATCACAGTCTCGTACTTCTCACTTTGTCACTACAACCTATCCCAAAACCGACTCCTCCGTCACTGGCTAATGGTCAAGTTGGTTAGGATAGGTTCAAATTTATTCTTGAAGACACTATAGATCTCAGAATTTCCGTAGGCGGAAATTACACTAGGTAATGTGCTCGGGCTCATTCTTTACATCCTGTAAATTGGCGATATTCCCTCTAATCTGACCAAAAATTTAATCTACAGATCCCTCACACTCTCTGGCAAGACATACAGCAAAAATATGTGACAGACTTCTCTCGAATGGTTTCCCTATCCACACCATAAAAAAAATTAAGAATTCTAATTTTCCACTTTCCAAACTCAAGCTACCCTAACATTATGATAACCTCACTTTTCGTTCTCTCCCGTATATTATAAAACTTTCAGAAATAAATTAAGAAATGCCTTGGAAAAGCTTTCCCTAATCTTAAGCTTGTTTTTCCACTAACAACAAACTTAAACCATTTACACCCTCCCTAGAGACCTCATCCTCTCCCTTACAGAATCAATGTTGTTTATAAAATTCCTTCTTCCACTCCTAATTGTTATGATTCTTGCATTGGGCAAACCAATAACCCTATTCCTATTACAATTGAATAGGATGACCAAAACTTCAGATTGTAGCTTGGGCCCCACCAACAAACCGTCATTTAGAAAAACTTTAGAAGATTTAGGGCTTGAGGCATTATAGACTACGGGCAATTTACTACCCGGATTAGTAATGTTGGTTACTACAGGATGAGGAAAAATATATCAGGAGGGCATGGGAGCTTTGGGCATGTGGTCAAGCTGAGAATTTTTCTGCTTAAAATTATGGTATTCCGAAGCAAGTTCAGCAGTTTTTGATTATCTCTTTTGCAAGTTCAACAAAGAAGCATAGGATTTAGAAGCATTGATATGAATCGGAGTTGAGTCGGGCTTGATATGTAGAAATACCTTTAGCTTCTCGAACGTGAGTATCCCGGAATTTTTGCTTGCATAGAGTGTCAAGAAGATTTCGATTACGAGTACAGGTATAGGCTCGATTTTCCCAAAATTTTAAAGATAGTGAGAAAGTTCAGCTGTAGAAATAAGCGAAGTGATTTTTGAAGGTAGAGACTAGAAGTTCAGGGGACCGACAATTGTCCTAAAAAATATAGTGCTCATGGGAACGGGACCATTTGGATGTTTTAAAGCAATTATACAAGTAGCTCTCTTGGTGACATCTATTTGTATCAGCATGTAGTTTGATAATTTGGGCTTGCGCTAGATCACGGCAATGAACTTCCATATTTAATTTCATGCTATTTTAACTTTAGCTCAGAGGATCCGGTCTCAAAATCCTGGCACCGCGGGTTCAAAATCCGCCCAGGACAAGCTTTTATCTATAAATAAAAGCTTGTCCTGGGCCATGGATGTTTAGAATGGATTAGCAACCTATTGATAGCCCCTTCTTCCGTGGCAATAAACGACAAATGTGCTGGGTAAAGTATGATAAAAAAATGCTCCTCGACTCGGTTTAAGGAGAGGTTGATAGCAAGCCGCATATTCCGCTAACGGAAATTCATATTTTAGTGCTCTGGCACGATTTACTTTGAGATGAAGATATTGAGCCAAACTTTGCGACTTTAGGTGCCAGGGTCCATAACCTCTCGTATTGGCACATAACCAAGAGAGCAATGAAAAATACTAGCTTGAAAGGTACCCCAGCATGTTCACAGAAGCAGGGGCAATTTCGAGACTTGAAGAAAAGCATGTATGGGAAACAGGAGCATTCGGAGGAGTTGGCTCAGCCTTTTCTTGTAACGAATGAGTGAGAAAATTGGTGTTCAGCCTTAAGTAAAGGCTAAGAATTATTTGGGTGAACAGGATGCAACAAGGAGTATCATCACTCTTTGGTAAGATACTCCTTGTAATGCACAATGCAGTTGTATAAATTTTTATGGGTGAGATGAAAAAAAAAACCTTTTCTCCCCTTGACAAAAAAGCTCGGACACAAATCTTTGTAAAATATTTATGCTAAGGCTTATTATTTTATCATTGCTGGTTGCAATTGAGGTTTATTGCAAGATTTCGAGTAGCTTACAGGCAACTAAGGAGTTAGTGCTTTTTCCATAATTTTTATTTGATATTCTACGAACTCTAAAAATTCACCATAAGAGGGTATCGCTGCGTTTGCTTGATTTTCTTCGAAAGCTCTCGCAGAATTTCTGAGGGATAAGGACAGTAATAAAAAAAAAATAGGTACATTGCCAACCTTCAGATCATAGACGACTTTAACTGAATCGTGATGAATACGGACGAATACTTTTAAAGCACTCAACGAATGGGTGGTGGAGTAGTTATAGTCTAAAATTTTATTTTGATATGGGGTGCGTTTAGACGAGTTCGTTGATATGGGTTTATGGGAACTTGATTAGAAAAAAGATAATTTTCAGATGTCAATTGAAATTTTTCGTTAACAGCCAGAAAGAGTAGGAGACGTTGATAGTGAAACTTAATTTCGTTGATTAATTGAGCATTCTAATGGAAAGAGAGTTAAAAATTGAGAAAGAAAATCACCCCATTTTTCTATATTACCCGTAAATGTAGGAATGTTAGTAGGAGCCATGTGCTGCTTAGCTTTGGTGGTTCATAATCAGTAAAGTGTATATTTTATTTATTTTTATAAAGGGGAACCTCTTTTTTCAATTTATGGGACTTGGCTAGATTTGTAAAGAGTATGGAAGGATAAGAGGCTGACACTTTGATGGTTTCAAGGACCTCTTCGGGCTCTATGTTGTAATTTATTTCAATAATTTCATCATTAAGCGTGTGGAACTTCTTTTGGAGGGATAAGGAATCATCATAATATAAATGAACTAGATCGTATCGGATAGGGTTGCAGTTTTTATCCCACCCTATGAATTTGTGATGTCGGCAAGAATGTTTCAGCAGTATTCAAAAATCTTACAATTTTTTCGCGATTTTTTCTAGAGATATCCATTTTTAAGGGAAATATTTAACTATGTAAACAGATGAAGGGAAATTACAAGTTGTTAAAGTGAACAAACACAAGATTAACCCAACTTTAAAAAAAAAAAAAATAATGAAGAATTAGATTCAGAAAGGTTCTGACTCGATAAGAAATTGAAAACCGAGAGAAAAAAAATAAAAACACATAAATAATAAACACAAGCAAAGATAATCACAATTTCAGTGTTAATTTAAAAAAGAAAAAAAATTAAAATTGCAATGATATCCACGACTTTATTTACTCGCGCAATGAATGAACTCCGTTACAAATAAACAGGTTCAATAGGGTTACAACAATGGATATATTTAAGGCTGTGAATCATAACAAGATCAAATTGACGACCTACATTGGTTTATTTTAAGGAAAAAGAAAAAAAAATATCTCCTTTTTTTCGAATGCAATACATTCGCAGAAGAACATTATTCAGGAGAAAATGTATTGAAATAATTTTATGTGGGGGCAAGAATGAATATTTTTCATCAAATTCCCAAAGAATAATTCGTGCAGTATTACGATCGAAAATTTTTCCTGCCCAATACTATTAATACGTAACTAGTTATCTGACGTATTACTGGAGAAAGATATGTTGAAAATATATTTATAATTTATTTATATTGATCTGCTTGCTCAAGAAGGGGAGAAATTATTGATTCAACAGTTCTAAATAACCAATTACCACTGACTTGAATAATGACTCGGACTTAAAATGTGATTTTTGAGAATGTATTAGAAGCGTTGAATAATAATGATATTTATTATATCTTTTGAAAGCACATTGCAAGATGCACGCTATGCAGGATGTAATTCATAAATTAAGTTTTTTAAAAGTAATTATTGCTGAAAATTTTGGTTAAAATTACTAATTAGACACAATTAGAATATGTGACATGTTATTGTCATGTTTGATTGTAATTTACAACAGTGAAATGTTTTGGGCTTCCCCACTAGAAAGGGCGGAGTGAGAGTAATAAGGCATAGAAGCATTTTCTCAGATTCCTTCCCTAAATTTCAAGGGTGGAAATACCCCTGTTCGTATGGGGTTGCTGATATTTTATAGTCGTTTCTTTAATAAATGAATTAGGGAACCGATGGCACTGACATTTATGTTTCAGCTTGCACCGAGGAGAAAGACCATGAGGTATACGCTCTCATAACAAAGAGAACAGTACAAGGGTGTTATATTTCATCTGTTGTAGCCACAGATAAAACTCAAATTAACTCAAAATAGTTTCAGTTTTCTAACAAATAGAACTTAAAATAAATATAATTCCATTGAAATTAGTTAATATTCCTAAAATATTATAACTACTATTATTGTCGAAAAACAAGTTCAAGCACTTTTCGGGAGATTCCAATGGAGGAGCTAACAGATTGATTGAAATGTTTCAAAATCATTTCTCCCTCCATGTCTACTACATAACAAATATTTTATATTACTATAACTTCTATCTACTTTTTGGTCCAATATATTTAAATATATGTGTCTATCGAGGCAAAAGTGTTTATTAATGAATTTAGGCATCTCAGTTTTAAATCCAGAAAGAAAGGCTGAGCATTTATTTATTTATGGAGCATATCTATTGGTAATTGCTATGCTATCATATAAAATTTTTATAAGGAAATGAAAATGATGAATAATTAATGAGAAATGATATAGCACACCAATAAATAAAAGGGGCTGGGGTTTGAAATAAAGCAATGAGTGGACTGTATGAAAATATAATATGATAAATGAAATTAAACATAAATTAAGTGCATAAAATAAGAAAAGAAAAGAAATGAGATAGATAGAGGTTAGTTAAAGATAAAATAAAAATGAGTCATTATTAAAATTCTAAACTGAGATGTTGATGAGTTGAGGGCACTGCTGATGTTGCATGATGAATTGATGTTGAGTTACTTCATTGCATGATAAATTAATGTTGAATGTCCTTGTGTGTGAGGGACAATGAGTTAGTACTCACAGCTTAGTTTAAAATCACTGGCAAGTGGGTGTTAAATGTATTGCGTTCCTCTCCATCTTCTTGTTCTTCTCTCCATCCCGTCTTGCACAGAGCAGGCCACTTGTTCTTCTACTCGAACATATTTAAGAAGAAGAAAAAACTGAGCATGAAAAAAAGGTGGCTAGCTGGCTCTAGAGAGTAGGATCTTAATATTTTCTTGTCTATGCAAGAGACCTGCACTTGTGGGGACTCTCCACAGATGGCAACACAGAGCTCAGGTGGTCAGCTGAAGAGCATCTGGAGGGAAATTTGAAGTTCTCTCAACATCTATTTTATGGACCATATATGTATTTCGAGAAGCATATGTGAATGTGAAGTTCTTTCTTACTAGATTTTAACGACTAGTGAAGACCATGAGTATCAAAATTGTCATTGAATGGAGACAATATCTGTATGGTAGGTTTCAAGGAGGATTGAAATATGTAAATAAGCCCAAACTTAGTCTAAACCGATTAGTGATGACCATATGTGTCAGCAGCTTAATAAAGACAAGTTACAAAGAAATACCTGTAAGTCTGGCATGGAAGATAATGGGTGGACACGTAGTTCTTGCTCACTCAACTATTGTGACGACTATATTTGTCCACAGCTCATTTTTAAAACGACTCATAAAGTGTCATAGTGTTATTAGAGCTCTCAACATCTTTAAATTAAACAATACGTTCAATTCCTACTTGAAATTAACTCGTCACTTGAAAAATAATAGGAAATTACCCATGAGAGTTGAGTTGCTTAAAAATTTATCTGATATTCATATGAGGGAAGTCTTATTGAATAACAATTTTTAGTTCAAGGGAACAGAATAAAAAAAATCTAACTATCCCAACATGGACTCAAACATGGATCTCCTGCTATCCGGGCCGGTGCATTTACCACTTATGCTACCGGGACATGATAAGTTATTAAATTCCCTAGTGCAGAGAGTCAGATAGTTATATTTTTTATTCTGTTCCCTTGAACTAAAAACTGTTAAAATTTACGTCGGACCAAATACCACAAGAAAAATAATACTTATTGAATAACTCTAAGATGATTTTAGTTGGGGTTCGGTCAAGGTAGATCCAAAAAACACAAATTTAAAAAATGTATTTTTTAGTAAAGGATTATCTGCCAACGTTTCGGCTTACATTGTAAGCCATCTTCAGGGCTATNACACCTTCTTTCTTCCGCTCTATATATATTATAATTATTGAATATTAAACATAAAATATTTTAAGTTAAGATTGGTTTCTGTTCACTTACCAACCAGTTAGTCAGATTAATTTTTTACTTTGTTAGTAAAAAAAGTTTTGTGAGAAAAAATATGCCTACTTTAGTTCTTTAAATAAGAATTTAATCTATTTACTTAAACTTTTCATTTGTTTCTTAATTAAACTTACCATTTGAGATAACTTATGGTAGCACAACAAAAATATTTTACTTGCAATTTCCTATAATTGCCTGAAGAAATATATTGATTATTTTGAAAAGAGTATTATAATATATTTATACTAAATGAGAAGATTTTAAAAATAACTAGTTTTAAAAGTCCGTGTCATTACTTGGTAAAGCTCCTCGTAATTTATTACTTTTATTGGAGACAATATTCTTCTTCATTAATAAATATAAATCCAGAGTTATTATTTAATAAGGAAATAACCAGTAATTAATCCTCAATATTTGTTAGTAAGTTTATCTAGTTGATAAAACTGTTGAAAAACAAATACTTTAATGAAGCAATGAGTTTTTATTTATTTTTCAAAATCTTTTTTTTTTTTAACTATGTAGAATTATCTTATTAATTGTTCTTATAAGATTATTGTTCATTACTTAAAAATCTAATATGAGCCTAAGATGTAATTAATCTTGTGTATAACCTTGTTTGTAGTACAACTTAATGTTCTAGTATATAAGATTTGAAAGATGTCCTACAGAAATAATTTTTATAAATTTCTAACTATGGTAATGTATTTTGTTAAACAATGGCCTATTAATTGTCTGTATTCTATTATTTTTTATGATTTTTTATTTATTTAATAAGTAGTATTATACATAAACATACAAATTAACTTTTTGATTATTACTGTTTTGTTAATTATTCCAGTATATTAATATTAATGTGCATTATTTTTTTTTGTAAGTGTATCAAGCCCATTATAGAAGTAAGATAGTTTTTCTTTTTAAATAGTTTGTCTTTAAATTCTTGATATTTTATTACTAAAAACATTAAGGAAATCAATAGTTATGAGTATTATTATTAATCAAGCAAATTTTTATGAGAATTATTCTAATTGATAACCATATAGTTGATATTATATAGACACGGAATGAATTACTTCTTAATTAATGACCAATGACACCACTCTAAAAGATTGATTAGTAAACAAAGTTGGAACTAAGATAAATCCATTTAGAGTCAGTTGGACGTTTTAAAAATTTGTTTTAATTAATATCAAAATTCAGTTCCCAACAAAAATATAACAATTTTTTTTTGTTATTCAACTGTAATTTTTTTTTCTTTAACCATACTGATCAGTTTCCTGCCTTTGAAGCACTTAACGAAATTTATATGTTCAATAAGATAAAAATATCAAGTTTAACGCATAATCAGTTCTTTAAAATGATCTTTTACTTTATTAAGAAGAAAAAGCTATCAAAGAAATATTTCGAAAAAAATAAATTATATTAACGAATTCTTTGAATAGTTCGTAGTTATTATTTATTGTTGTTAATGTTTTGTTTTTATTGTTTGCTTTCTGCAGAAAAAATGAGTTCTTCAGGGTTGAGATCAAACAGTCAGGAAGAGACATTTAAAATGGAATCATTATAAAAATAATTAATATCCATGTTATTGTTCATTTTATTATGCATAATGGAAAGCCACTAATTTACTTGACATATTATTGTATTTTAAATATACTAAAATTTGTCATCTGTTTATTGAAATTCATTATTCGATCATTCATTGTAACTAACAACCAGTATTAAAATACGACTACAATTTGACAGAAAATCTGTCTTAGGAAATTCACTCAGCTTCCGTTCAGCTTCTCCCCAAAACGGCAGTTTTGCAGTAAATTCGCCTACCCACTTAATCCCATATTGAGTTTTTCAGGGGTGAGTTAAGCACGCCTCTTATTTCCAAAACACAGAGAGTGCAATTCTTTTGAAGAATGAAAGTGTTTTACCTAGTTATTCCAAAGGTAGAGTTTAGACTCATCCAAGAGTCTGATATGAGGAATCATGTACGTACAAAGTTATATTTAAAACACTTTATATAAAAACTTTTCATTTTCTAAATAACTGTAAGTGAAATGCTTGTATCCATAAACTTGGGAATGCTAACCTTGAAGAATAAGTACATTTATATTCAAATTTGTGTAGAATTAAAGGTTTAATTCAATGACTGTGGCTCACAATGCTGAGTGAACTTCAGAATAGCGTATCAATAATATGATTTTCCATCAACTGGTGAAAGAGTATTCCCATAACTTCATTCCGAGAGGTTTGTAAAATCTGGTCTCTTTCCATATGCTAAATATAAGTAATAATATGTTTCAAATTAATAATTTTCCTATAATTTAATGAAGTACTCAGCTGATTATAGATAAATCTAATATAGATAAATACTTTGTTTTAAAAAAAACCCAACATATTTATTATTATAACTATACCTTCTAAAATAATTTAACGCAGTTAAAAAATTGTTTATAACATAATTTTTGGAAATACCTGTGGACATCAGAGAGAAATAGTTAAAAAATATGCTTATGAAGAGTAAAAGTCTTAAGTGAGTTTATATAGCAATGGGATTTATAATTTTATAGAATAGCTTTAATGTATTTTAATAACCATAAATGTATTTATTTTATGCTAGAATTTTCGGCTTTTAGTGGTGAGGAATAAAATTATTCTGAACTTCAAAAGAATTTTAAACTTACCTCAAATATATCAGCCTTTAATATACTTTAGAAATGATCTCTACAAATATTTTTCAGATCATTTTTCCGTTAGGAAATTTCATTTTTGGTGACTGGTGAATAGTAGTCAATACCAACTTAAAATCCTGTTAATTTTTATAAGACATAATGTTCTAGATAAAAGCCTAGATGGCTTATAATATTTTTAACTAGATTTTTTCTATAATGATTATTAGTATATTAACTTTAAAGGAATTTAAGCTATTTTTCCAATGAATTACCCTGAATGTTTTTAAGATTTGAATACATTTTTTAGTCGTATTAAATTTCGTTTGATTCACCCTGTATACAATACATGAAGTAAAGAGTTTCCTAAAATACTTTTTGATACTCATGAGACAGTAACTTTTAGTATACAAATTATTTACTGTCTGTTCTTTTCTGAAATTAAATTAAGTATATAAAGAAACTATTCTAAAACCATTCATTTGTAGTATTTGCCACAATTGAAACACCTTTTTTAATATAT
>KZ807524.1:365609-378648 GCA_000696205.2 Oncopeltus fasciatus | reverse complement strand
ATATATTTCTATATTATTTCGATTTTTTTTTTTTCTTTTTCAGCCCTGATGTAGGCTGACATTTTAGGCCAAAACTTTGGTTAAAATAAAAACTTTTTTGGTTACAAATTAGTTTTGAATTTTTCAGCAACCAAGACAAAATTCCTGATTATCCTCTCCTCATGAAGTTCGACGGTCAACAAATTTAGATCTAAATTTACTGGGATCGTTTTCATTTTTAGTGACTTTTTAAGCACTATACATTTTTTTTGTTTAAATATATACAGAAAATATTTGTATTAATCGAACAATCACTAATAAATGTATAAATTTTCAATAATCAATTTATTTAAAAATATATTTACTCTTTTGGGAGTCTAACATAACCTGAAAAGTAATTTGACCATGGCCTAAAAATTAAATAGTGTAACATCGGGCAGTCTATGGGTAACTATGGGTAAAGCTCTAATATTTTTATAATAAATATATGAGAATGATATTCTATTATTTTGTCTCCTTCCTTCATTCAACTTTTTGGAATAATTCCTTCTGCCATATTAAGAAATTATAACAAAATTAAATGTTAACTTGATGTGATAAAAATAAGAATTGAAAGACACATATTGGGTATTAATTATGACTTATTATTTCCCACCTTAGAAAGTTAAGAATAGTATTTTTTTTGGAGCAGTAGTGATTCAATGCATTTAAAACTTTGGAATCAATTATTGATCATGTCATAAATTCATAAAAGCGGAGCGTAATTTTCTTGGTTCATCATTACCCAGTAAAGAATCTAGAAAATTCAATTTAATATTTTTTATTATATATTCGTACGATAAATCATTTCTCACAATAAGATATCTTCTTAATGACCAGATCAAATAACGCTTACAGCATAAAACAATTTTTTTTAAATGTCGGTCTTAAAGAAATGTACGTATAATTTAATTCTTTGCAGTAGTTGATTATAGATAGAATAATTTAAAAACTCATTTTACCTTTGCCGGCGTATTGAAAAATTTATTTTTAAAACATATTTTTAGAAAAATAGACGTATTCAAAATAAAAAATAATACCTTCTCCATTTCTTTCACACGTGACTGAATACAAAAGAAAAAAAGTTAAATATAAGACTCTTCTAATTTTATAGGTATAAGGAAAAGTATTTATTTTCGAGCACAAGAAAGTTATTTGTTAATAAAATGTACATCATGTCTACATGCCATGTGGAAAGGAGAGTTCATAAGAAAATGTACTATAATATTACAGATTAATTTGCTATCATTGTGTTATTCTATAATAATTTTTTTTTATAAACTTTATTTGTCATTTTTGTGCAACTTGTAAAGTGCTGGTTATTTCTATAACAATAATAATTATAATCATAATAACATAAAAATGAATACCCTCCATATATAACAAACAAAATTTCTAATTCAACTATGGATTTCTGAGGTTAAAAGTGATGATTGATTGCCAAAAAATAAAATTTAATTAAATACTGATGTTAGTTGTGGTATTTAATCCCACGTTAATTTTATACAGGAAATGCAAGGGAATATAATAAAAAGTTATGCTAACCATTGAACCACCGAGGTGATGCAATGATTATTATAACTGCCCGAAAAGCAGGAGACCCGGGTTCGAGTCCCGGCTGAAGTAGTTTAATTTTTTTATTCTATTCCCTTGCATTTTTTGTATAAAATTGTATGTTTTATTTTTCTTAACTTTAATGTCGATTCTTTTGGATTCAATTGTCATTCAGCTCCCTTTTCATAAGCGCGAAGTATATTTGTGTAATCGGTAAGACTTTGGGTTCTTCTGAGAAAGTATTCGACCTTCTAATCCTCTCTATGTCATCTTCCATAACACTAATTAGTAATAGAATATTACTTTTTTTGCGAACATTAATAGAACATGACATTCAAATAAAATTTTACTTTTGTGAACTTTTAACTTGCCACTACCTTAAGTTTTACATTATACTGTAATGAATTAAGGAATATCCTCATTTAAGTCCTTTTTAACTTACAAATTCACTGTAAAATGTTCTAATTTTGTATTTAGAAAATTATTGTTATCCTAGACTTTTTATTATTTATTGTAATCTCCACTGATGCTTTTTCACTTCTGAGCCCAATGGAGTGTTAGGATTTAAGCTATTTTTGCTTAAAGTGCAATAAATGGTAATTTACATTTAATTAAAATTATAATTTGTTTAATGACAGTTGATTGGGCAATTAAAGTACCTCAGAGTAATCAAAACAAAATTTCTTGAGTTGTCAAGTGATTATATAAAACAACAAAAAATAGTTTTAAGTATATTTAATTTATTTGNTGGGTAACTATGGGTAAAGCTCTAATATTTTTATAATAAATATATGAGAATGATATTCTATTATTTTGTCTCCTTCCTTCATTCAACTTTTTGGAATAATTCCTTCTGCCATATTAAGAAATTATAACAAAATTAAATGTTAACTTGATGTGATAAAAATAAGAATTGAAAGACACATATTGGGTATTAATTATGACTTATTATTTCCCACCTTAGAAAGTTAAGAATAGTATTTTTTTTGGAGCAGTAGTGATTCAATGCATTTAAAACTTTGGAATCAATTATTGATCATGTCATAAATTCATAAAAGCGGAGCGTAATTTTCTTGGTTCATCATTACCCAGTAAAGAATCTAGAAAATTCAATTTAATATTTTTTATTATATATTCGTACGATAAATCATTTCTCACAATAAGATATCTTCTTAATGACCAGATCAAATAACGCTTACAGCATAAAACAATTTTTTTTAAATGTCGGTCTTAAAGAAATGTACGTATAATTTAATTCTTTGCAGTAGTTGATTATAGATAGAATAATTTAAAAACTCATTTTACCTTTGCCGGCGTATTGAAAAATTTATTTTTAAAACATATTTTTAGAAAAATAGACGTATTCAAAATAAAAAATAATACCTTCTCCATTTCTTTCACACGTGACTGAATACAAAAGAAAAAAAGTTAAATATAAGACTCTTCTAATTTTATAGGTATAAGGAAAAGTATTTATTTTCGAGCACAAGAAAGTTATTTGTTAATAAAATGTACATCATGTCTACATGCCATGTGGAAAGGAGAGTTCATAAGAAAATGTACTATAATATTACAGATTAATTTGCTATCATTGTGTTATTCTATAATAATTTTTTTTTATAAACTTTATTTGTCATTTTTGTGCAACTTGTAAAGTGCTGGTTATTTCTATAACAATAATAATTATAATCATAATNTTCATAGATTTTTAAAATGCAAAATTAGATTTTAAATGCCAGGTTATCATGCAGAGGTCGTTTTAAAACAATGATATCTATGATCATAGCATTTCTATAGGTAACTAAATGTATGCCACTGAATGTATCAATATTCTGAACTTGTAGGGTATGATTTCTATCGAAAAACCACATAGCAGAAGAAAATCTTTATATTTTTCAGAATGTAATTAAAAAAAGGTTAATGAAAATGATCTCCACGAAATTTATGATTTTTCTACTTAAATTTTCAAACTGATGTATGGCCTTTAACTGTTAACAATAGAATCTATGTATGAAAAGTGTGTGATACTTGTCTTTGCTGTTATTATATGATACTTAATAAAAGTTACGCAATTTTTATTAAGCTTTTGAGAGTTGTGTCATTGGTCACCTTCTCTTCTCATGTGATTAACATTCAATGTCATTTTTATTACTCACTGTAATCACAATACAAAATGTTTTTATTTTTAACAGAATGCAATTAGTCAATAAAGGTTAAAAAAAATGTATTATTATGAAGTTTTGCTGTATATTGCTAGTTTATCCCATAATAATGGTAGTTATCAACCTTGTTATTTAGCCTTTTAGTAGATTTTCTGTTTAGTAGTTTTTCTACTTTTGAAAATTTTAACTTATTTTCACTGATCCTACATTACAAAAGCTAAAAATATGGTCCAAAGAAAGCTTTGTGTGTATATATATTTTTTCGTCTGTTAGTGCTCTAGCATCTACAACTTTTAAAATAATAAAACCAAATTTGGAATTTAGCTTCTTTTGCAAACCATTTGATGNATTGAGTAATATTTTATATTATATCTTTAATAGAAAACACCAATTATAGTAAATTGTAGTAATCCACTGTTTTAGGAGATATTGTATAACGTTTGTTTTTGGTGCCATTTGCAATTAGAATAACAAATTGTATTCATTCAATGTGTTACTATGAATGCTATAACGTTGAGTCTCTAAACTGGGCTTAACAAAATAGGATTTCTTTTGGTTTTAACTACAACTTGCACTAAATTACATTGAAATATATACAAATATATAAAATTCAACTAGTAACATCTAGTTAAGTATCAATTGGCTTCTTTTAAAAGATATATGCTTGAACATACATCCATAATTTTTATTTAATATCAGATTTTTCTATACTTAAAAAAAAAATTCGTTAGAAAAGAAGAATATTAAGCAACCTTTAGTCAGTTAGGCTCTCTGTTAAAAAAACAAAAAAAAAACAATTAAAATATTGGCTAAAGCTTTCCACTTGGTTTTGCCGTTTGTAGGCAAATAGAAAATTGTGTTTTTTTCTTTTTCTTCAGTTTTAATTGACAACGGACTTGATAGAATTTGTATTGTGTATAAAGCGCAGCCGTACCTACAGCTCTCTTCTTTTTTTAGCTCTTCAAACTCACACATAATTTATTTTCGTTCAGTTCAACTTCACTCTTACTTAAAGCCTTTATAAATAATTGAGTTTCCCGAAAGAATGTTATAAATCCCTAGGAATTTCCTTCAAATCACTTTCAATATCAAATTAATGCCGAAGAAAAAAAAAAGCGGCGTTGCAAAAATCAAGATAAAATTATGATTAGTGATTCTAATAAATCAGAAATTTCATTTTTGAAAAAGAATCTTTGACATTTGATCATCTAAAAACGTTTTTAAAATAAAATAAATTTACATTTCTTAAATTTTGAATTATTTTAATTTTAGCTACGATTTTATATAATTTAGAAATGAAATTAATAATTTAAGAAAGTACAGGAAAAAAAATACTGAATCAAGTTATCCAACTTTCTTTCATTAAATTGATAATAGCTATATTATTAACATAATCATTAATTCTTTAAAGCTTTTTATTGTCAATGTAGACCTCCATTACTTATCATTTATAAGGGGCGTAATAATCTAAGGGTTGATCGCCCCTAAACCCGATCCTACCTAGCTTATCGTTTATAAATAAATAGCTAGTCGATATCCAATTTTTCATTTAATATTGTTTCCATTTACTTATTTTATTTAACAAAATTTTTATTATTTTACAGTTATTTCAATGATAAAAAGTTTAGCGAAATAAATCTTAATTTAAGTCTTTTTTTATGCTGGATAAATAAGGATTTCGGCCAGGATCAGAAAAATAAAATACTCCCAAGTTGTTGGGTAATTATTTTATTATCTGCGAAGTTTCGACTTAACCTTTATGTCATCATCAGGGCGATAGTAATGTCTGGAGAGATCTCCGGCAGTTTAGCACTTGACTCTGAGATAGTCACTTTTGCTCAGATGATGTCTTACAAGTTAAGTCGAAACGTCGGCAATAATGTAGTAGTAATTACCCAATAATTTTGGAGTATTTTATTTTTATTTTTCTGATCCTGGCCGAAACCTAAACTAATTTCTCCGGCATAAAACTCGACGGTCAACCAACCCCCAACCATTGTCTTTCTTTATATTGATTGTACCTTCTTTTTTGGAATCATCTAAAAAACTTAGCAAAATAATACTGTAATATTTATAGTAACTTAAGTCAAATGAGTAAAGTTTATAAAATATCTTACTTTATGGCACTATGGAAAATAAAATCAACGAAAAAAAAAAAACACTAGAAAAAAAAACAATGCAAAAACATTGCAATATATCAGAAAGTTACTTACCTTATGGTACCAAAACTCTGGCCAGCAATCTATCCATTATTAATATGAAGAAGAAAGAAATTATTTCGTCTTTCTATTTCTAACAGTTTTTTTTTCTATAGAAAACGAACTTATCAATAAATTAATTTATATTTTAGTAAAGTCAAATGGTCAAAAACACACGCAACACTATTATATTATTTAAAACTTAATTATGCCCTATTAGTTGACGATCTAGCACTGAAGCCTATTAAGGATATCATTATTATAATATACAATTTCATAATAAAAAGTATTTACAGATTATTATTAAAACATTTTACCACCAATGCTACGTCAAAACTGAACATACCCAAAAATCGATATTGTCAAAATAAATATATATTATTTATTGGAAATTAAATTGATTCCATTACTGTAAACGCATTTTATATCCAGTTTTTCATCAACGATTTGTTTAATTTTTTTTTTTTTAACGACATGGATCTTTCCTTTAATTTTACATTTGATTTGGTGTTTCCTCTTAAAATGTAAAAATCAAGCACGTGATTTGTTTTAATGCCATGATTTGTTACTAAGGCTTTATTATCTGTCATCTATATTTTTCGAATGCCATTATTTTCTTTTTAAATTGTGAGAAGATTTACCAATATAGACCATTTAAAAAGTTTGATATACTTTGCTTGAATATGCTTAAAACGATTTTAAGGTTACAATTATATTTTCAAGACATTTTTCCTGTTACTTTACCACTACTCATTATATTTTCTGTGGTATCGATGACAAATAATCTATCAATTATTATAAAATAAATATACATTCAAACAAATAAATTGAATCATCCTGATTGATTAAATAATAAGTAAAATTATTTTTAAGAAAGTAATTAAAAATACCCGAAAATGAAATTATATTTACTTGTAATATTCCACTTGTTTATGACTTTATTTAACTTCATAAAGGAGATATATTCTTTCCACAGTAAAAAAACTAGTGAAATGGTTTAAATGAGTAAATCTTACCAAAACAGTGGAAGAGAATTATTTATCAATTAAAAAACATAGATAACAGAGAGGATAAAATATTTCTGATAAATCATACATTTAGATAAAATCACCTATTTGATTTTGAAACTATAAATCATAGATAAGAAGAGAAACTTAATCAAATGTTAAGTAAACTACATCATTCATATCATTAATAACAGAACAAAAAGCTAAAACAAGAAAGTGGGTATAGAATACATTTACATTTACGGTATTAGGAAATTTATATTTCCATAAAAATAAATGCGTACTTTGACAATATCTATTTCTGGGAGTATGATTGTGCTCAACAAAACGATTATATAGAAGATATTGTGTAATCTTCCCTTTTAGACAGTTCTGTTGCGACGCTGCCTTTTGGCGGAAGGTTCTAATTTTAAAAATAAAACACTGTTCTTAACAATTTCAATATAATTTTTTTTTTTCTAACTCCCTATACGATTCAAAATAATAATGATATATGGGATTACATTACCACAATTATCATCATGATTTGAATGTCAGGTAGTGGCCCTTTGCCAAAACGAGAGTCTAATAAATAGCTAGCAATTTTAGCTCCGCCGAGTACAAGACGATATATTCTTCATACTTGGCGGTCAGACTCCGAATGAAGTAAAGTGCGGGGAACTGGAAATTATATTCAGCTCTCTCGGTGGCATAGTTGGTTAACGCACCTACCCGGATAGTGGGGATGATCCGGCGATCCCCAGCTGAGGTAGAGAGTTTTTCTTCTAGCTCCCTGTACGATTCAAAACTATATCAGAGTATTCAATGTTTCTTATGGTTATCATGAAGTCTATTCATTTGATTTAAATATTTAAAAAAAAGAGCACTCTAAGGTACCTAATAGAAGAGTGCTGTGACTATAATAGTACTAAATTCAGTACTGTGACTATAATAGCAATAAATTTAATAAGATTTTCTGACAGGTCTTAGTGCACATGTATGACTTTAATAAGTTATCTGGCTCTCCCGGTTGCGTAAGTAGAAAACATGCTTGCCCGGATAGCAAGAGATCCAGGATCGAGCCCTGGTTGCGACAGTTAGACTTTTTATTCTATTCCCTCTCATTAATCGTTTAACAATGAATATTGTTTACGACTATGCCAAAAAGAATATTTAAGGCCATAACAGCATAAAGCGTAATAATAAAATATTAAATTGTCTTTGTTTTTTTTGTACAGATAAACAAATATGAAAGTAAGTGTTATTATTAAGATTTCTTTTGCAAGTTTCATTTACATGATAATAGAGGGTCTGGTTCGGTCTGAGGCACGCTTAACATAGTATGAGTGACTCTTGAGACGTTGGTAGAGTAAATATCTACCTCTATTTTTGCCAGAATTGCCAGTGATATGACGGGAGCTGCTGTGCAAATTTTGGTGGCATTCTATTAGTGTTAGACTTATCTTATATCTTCATATACTTGTGGTTGAACTCGGAAAGTATATTAGTTACTTCTCTGATTCTCATATTAAATATGAGTATATAACCCCCAAAACTCCCTAATCTGTTAAAAGACTCCGATCAAATAGTTAGCCGGAAGTGAATCTTGAAAAATATGAACTAAGGAGGTAACCATTATTGAGCTGTCCTGGGAAGAATTTTTCTCTAAATTAGATAAATATGAGAGACTCGGTTAGCAACTAATGTAGATTTTAACGATAAGAAAGAAGCAATTGAAAATTCAAAGCGAGAAAAAGAAGAATTAAAAATGCAAGTATAGTTAACATGAAAAAGAGAGAACTGGAACCTCATAAAATCCTCATCTTCAGCGGAGTTAAAGCAGACGGAAAAGATTATGTGAAGTATTAACATTTTAAATTGCAAGGATGAAATTTATACAAATCGCGCCCATCCCCTTAATATTCCCTCAAAATATAGGATACCTCCGCTCATTGGTCACATCCCACGTAATCCAGATATTGAAGAAATATTTGTAAATGTCAAAAACTTTAGAGGAACCGATTTTGTGGTTAAAGAGATTTCACTAACGTTCCTTTATTTAAAAGATAAAAATAGCTGTATTTACCGTTTCTTCTTCCAGGTTGGACCGCGTCAAGTTTTTGATAGTTGCCGAGCTTTCGCACATCATGGCTTCCTCAGGGCTGAATAGAGAATGAGAGCTGTAAAAGAGAGATTTAAAAAATCCAGGTGGTATATAAATAAATACCATGTTTTATACACCAGGTGGTGTATAATCCCGGCGCGGTCTGGTCCTTGGGCGAACCCTGCCTTCCCATTGGTTGATACTGTGTTCTGGCGGCTGGTCTCTGGAGTAGTCAGGCAGCTGGTCACTGATTGGTTGGATCCTCTTGTGAGGATACGTAAACATAAAAATAGCTGTACATGAAGTGTCCCCGTTGGTCGGAGAAGGTTTTGGATGATCCCCAGAACAAGATTGATCGATGGTTCTTCTTGAGCTTGATTTGGCGTATGTCGATTATGGGTCTTTTTCTTAACCATGGAGGTTCTTCGATTTCTTCGTCCTGTATGTCTATGCGTGGAAGAGAGTGGATGGCGAATCGGGGCTGAGCTGTTAAGGGTACTGCTGGTATGTAGGATGGTTTTCGATTTCAAAGATATATTTATGAGCTGGGTTAGTTGGTTGGAATGACATTTGGAATGCCTAGCAGGTGTCTGCAACGAAGCAATATGTTCTCTCTCTAACACGTTATTGGAACAGATCCAAATGACTATGTCATATGTTCTGACTCACTTTCATCTCTAAATAATATCAAGAATGGAAAAAAGCAAACCCCTCTACTGAAAAAATTTTCTCACTACAACCGCATCATTCAAAACCATAACAAAATAGTCAAATTCCTTTGGGTTTCATCACCTGGGTATGGTATCCTGGGAAACGAGACGGTAGATAAGGCTGCGAAAGAAGCAGCCCTTAAGAACCTTAAGAAGATGTCAAATGTTGGTCAAAACGCAATACGGGATATACAGTGGAAAGCGGAACCAACTACCAATTTGCTGCAGACCAAGGAGTGGTCCACTTCAAACAGAGGTAGCAGAAGGGAAGAAGTTGTCTTGACTTACCCACGTACATCTGATAACCAGATAGGATCCACCAATATGCTCAACCTGCGACAAAAAACTGAATGTCCAACATACCATCGAGGATTGCCCAGCTTATCAAACTTTATTTCACTCAGAAGACCTTGCAAGACAACTGCCTTTGTCCCTAGGAGATAAGGAAGGCAATGTAGACAAATTAATCATCATTCTAAAAAATACTGGAGTTTACAAAAAGATAAAAAACAAAACAAAATTAACAGTGATAAATAACTGAATCAAATTATAATGCTCTATATGCTTTTCTATTTATGTTCATTATATAGTATATATAGTTATACAATAAAATAAAAAAATCAACTGTGATAAAAACGGAATAAAATTATAGTGCTTTATATTTGTTTCTATTTTTCTATTTAATTTAGTTAATATGTGAATATTGATTCAAGAATATTTAAAAAAATGTATAAGAAAATTGAAAAAGTAATGGCACTTTAACCATAATGTACCACTTTATTCAATGTTGTCCATTAAACTTACTTTGTAACTCTGATGAGAGCTTATGCCCATTGAAGTAAATTATATGAAACACTTATTAATAAGAGAGCTGCAAAATCGCAAAAATCTAGACTGTAAAGAATGGAAAACTGGAATAACAATTACTTTTTTTTATTATAACGAAATTCAACAGTCAGGGCATAATAACCCTGTTTATTTTTATCCCCGAAGAACCTTATCCTATTATATTCTAAAGTATTATTGCAAATACAAATATATACTGACCTTAATTAAAGAAAGCTAAATTCTCCCTTTAAAAGCATTATATTTATTTAATTAAAATAATCACTTTCTTTATTCATTACAATTACGTTTACTTTTTAAGATGAGAAAAATAGTTTTAAGTTAGAATTTAAGTACGAAATACTTTCAGGTTTCAAAAATTTTATAAGAATATAAAATACGAACTTGGTTTTAGAACTTAATTAAAGTGAAGGTAGTACGTCAATTGATTTTATAAAATTAATCTTTATAGTAAGAGCGAGGTTGCTGAATCTTAATTATAGGATGTGGGAAACAAATACAAAACCAAAAATGCCGTTTATGCAATTTACAATTTGTTGAGGATTCTCTTAATTTCTTGGCAGGTGCCCAATTCTGGGTGAGTTCAGAACAAAGCATTTTTGTTTAAAAATTATTAGGTTGGGAAAATAATTAAAATTCTTGAAGGAGAAAATTGGTCCCATAAATTTATTTAATCATAACGTAAGCTACTCAGTAGCAAGTTTTCCTATCCAATAGTTAATTATTGAAATAAAATGTATAAATATATGTGAGTGTGCAGTTTGTATCTATATGTATGCCTGTATGTGTGATTGTATGTTTGTAGGAAAAAAATGTTACCATAGATAATGTCATTATTGATGTTTCTTTTAAAAAAATTATGTTTGTGCTAATTATTTATTAACAGTAAAGAAACTGTACATTAGGTAGATTTACTTTATGCAATTGCGAAAATTTGATTTTGATATTTATTAATATTCTATTCTATGTGCTTAACAGGTAGTGATAGTATTTCATTTAAATATACAGTTTAGATAAATTTATGAAGGATAGACTTTTGCAGACAGACTTTGGACCATTGCAATCTTTCTTTTTCTTTTTTTTTTTAATTAAAGAAAAATATTGTTAAAATATGTATATATATGTATGCAAGAAATAAAAAAAATAAGCATGCATTCATTCATATACGAAAACTATTGAGAGCTACAATAAATATGAAATTGAACTTACAAGTGAATTGGCTTCATAAAGCCAAGAATTTAATTCACAGTAGTTTATTTTATGTAAATTTCTAAAACATGTAAAATGGTAAAATGGTTCAATAATATTACCAATTAAAGATCTTTGTAAAGTTAAACAAAGTTATAGAAACGATATAAAATTTTCTTTTAAATTTAAATGAAAAGTATTAAACTTTTTGCACATTTTACAACGAAAATCGCTCCTTAGTGCACACTTTTTATCAAATTTGGCCACCATCTAAGTTACATAAAGTGTTTAACAGCTTTTTTACGAAACTATTGTGTCATTATTGGTTCATCAATCAATTTCCACATATGACCCTCTCATGAAAAAATAAATAATATTAATAAATATTCAACCCACAATTAATTTCCTTACTAAAACTCGCTCAATTCACACTTCCTTAGAATAATGAAGTTTCAATAAAAATATTTATTTATAGTTGGAAAGGAAATATACTATTCGGAAAGAACTTCACATATTTTTTATCATCCAAACCTTTTTTTTTACATGTTTTCGACTCCATTTTCAAGTCAGCAGTATATAAAAAACGCAATAAATACATGATACTAAGAACCCAATCAATCAACATCTATTAAAACTTATATTTATATATATTTTTTTTAATAATACCTTGAAGCCATTCATTCAATGCTTTCCCGTATCAATGAGGTCTTAATTGGGCGCTAATCTGGATTTAATGGGGAAAAACAGGCTGTATACAAACGGTGTACTAACACACACATTCTTAGGTGTACTATAGTATATACCATAGAGAATTCTGCACACCGGGCCTCTGTGGCATTTAGCGTTCAGTGTGGCATATCTTTCGTTATTTTTTCACTATCTAACTATATTTAGTTTATATACCTTCAATCATTTTTTGAATAAATGATATCTCATTTAGTGTTTTTACTCATTCTCGTGGATAATTGGCTTCTTCCAGTTTCATAATCTACTTTATAAAACATAATTTCCGAAATTCTAATAGGTTTCATCTAATCCCTCAAACTTAGACGTAAGAATTTTACTGGTATGGAAGGTAAATACCTTGAAGCGTATAAATGTAATTGTTCAATGTTCAAAAGGAGAGTTTGTTGACCGTAGATATTATTCTAAGATGATTTAAGTTGGGGTTCGGTCAAGGTAGATCCAAAAAACACAAATTTAAAAAATGTATTTTTTAATAAAGGATTATCTGCCAACGTTTCGGCTTACATTGTAAGCCATCTTCAGGGCT
>KZ807524.1:326063-339222 GCA_000696205.2 Oncopeltus fasciatus | reverse complement strand
TCACTACCAATGAATATAGAACTATCATACCTTTTATTACACTGCACAACAAAAAAATATTTTTTGAATGTTTCCTACACTAAATTAGTCTATTTCTACTAATTTTGGGGTGATAAAAACGAAAATAACATTGAAAAATTTTTATTAGCTCTGGTTTTTGAGATATACAGCACTTAATCTTAAAGAGTAGTTATACTATACGTGAAAAGTGAAATAGATATATATTATTTGGTTCAATTTAAATTGAAAGATTCATGCTATTTTTTTTAATGAAAATTTATTTTTTCTTTCAGAAGAATAAAATAATGCGGATTCATAATACTCTATTTGATTTCTGGAACAGATATAATATTAGTGAGGGGTATTAAACCCTTCCTTAATAATTCTATCATATCAGCAGGAAACTTAAATTTGCCTCTCTCATTTTGGAAGGGATGTGTTTAAGGAAATTCAGAGACCTCGCGTAACGGTGGTACACCTTTGTTTCATGTAATCATTGGTAAATCTGATGTGATCAATTCTAATTCTCGTCAGAATTACTTTTTCAAATCGTTTTTTCCGCATGTGACAAGCCCATTTTCCTACTTCAGTCTTTATCTTCCTTAGCTCACTCCCTTTTGTTGCGTTATTCCACTCAGCAAAAGCCCCCTGGTCCTGTATGGTTTTTTTTTCTTCAGTTGTGAACTAGGGGATAAGGAGAATATATATGATTAATTGTTTACTAAAAAGACCGATCATACACCGCTTGTTGTTTTATGGCCATTTGTGTAAATATATATATGTAGTTTAATTTTGAGTTGTACAGTATAGGGGAAGAATATTTTTTTAATAATGTTTGTTAATTTTAAATTTATTGTGGGAGATGAAGGAGTCACAAAGGAGATATTGGATATTTTGTATGAAAAATTTGTTTTATGTTCACTTGCTTTGTTATAAAAGAATGTGCATGATATGGGAACTCCCACACAAACAACGCAATGCATCAGCTATCCACTGGCAATTACTTAAGAATTTTATATTTAACTAAAAACCCTCTGTAAGAGTACTTTAAACAAACTAATTCGCTAACTAATAGATTTATCTATCTATATATATGGGAGTCTTATCAAATCTATAAAAAAACTAAAAAGGTGGTAGACGTTAAGCAAATCATGAATTTGTATGCAATATTAGAGTAGCTCAAATTGATATCTGAAAGATAAGGTGAAGTTCCCTAGTCTTAGTTCATGATTGTGGTCGGAAACTCAACTTGCAATAAATAAAAGATTATTTTTGGGACTGCTGATCTGCTACTTGTAAAGACTACAAATTAACAGCCCTTAAAATTCTCACTTAATAAATAATTCTTATTAATTTAACTATATTTTATAATTGACTTTGTTCTCATTCTACTTTTGCGCAATTATTTATTTCTTATTCTCAAGCCCTTTCATCTCTTTGCTTTCAGGAAAGCTCCTTTCTTGTATTGTTCTTACAACGGCTTATTTTATTTTATTTTATTCCCGAGACTTTGTTCCCATTTCTCATATAGCTAATTTCAATTGCCAATATACATAAATTATTTTCAGCTAAATGTAATAATATTTATATTATGATACACTACTTATATAGGGTTATCTATGTTTGGCACGGTACCTTACTGTTAATGTAACTTGGATTTCTGAGCGAACGGTCCGATATAATAAACCTTAAAAAATTTATGATTTTTAAAATTGTGCATTTGTGTGTGGGCTCAAAAGTTTATTTATTTGAATGGTTTTACTTTTCATTCAGATGATATGTAAATTTTATTAATAAAATTCATTGATTTTCTTTGCTTATCCGCAATAAACCAACCTAAATCGGAAATCAGATCAAACAGGATTATTAATGTTATAAATCCTGCCGCTCTATTACTTCAGTAATGAAGAGTTCGTCTGGACAGTAAAAAGTAATTTATTATGTAAAATTGTGCTCTTAGTGACAAGTCAATATTCGACGCGTCCTCATGTATAAATTATGTATAGTTGTGTTTACTTTTTCAGTCGCTTGTTTCTAAAGAGCTGACTGCATTACGCACTCACCTTCATCTCTATACATTCCAATCACATTCTTTCTTCGCATTGCCAAAGCTGTTCAATCGTTCTTTTCGAGACGAATCAAAAATACTCCAAGCCTAAACTGAATGATGTAATACGGAGTATTTGTGTATTTGATTAATATCGTATGAACAATTCGAATTGGCAGATAAATAAATATTTTTATTGAAAGAAGACGACATTGTAATAAGTAGCATTTATGTGATAGAGTTTTATATTTATCCATTTCTAAAACATTCTATATACATTCTATCTAAATAGTTCTATAAAATGTATGAAAATTAAAACAAAAACATACTACCATACATTTTTTTGTTATAAAAAAAATACAATGTAAACGTTTTCCACAGTTTTATAGACAATAAATAAAGTTAAAAAATAAAAAATAAAACAAAAGAAAATTAGTTGAAATAGATAGTAGTTAGTAGTACTATATTGACTACAATGAGAATCCACATCCGAGGCAATAAAGTCAACGCAAGCCCTTTATTTTGCGCAACTCTGTGAGTTAACTGATTAAACTTGGATACTGTTACATGCATTGACGATCGGAAAATTACTCAATGAAACTTTATTTCTAGTAGATGACAAAGATAAAGTGCATGGAGTTGGCGGTTTACGTATCCTCCAGTATCCCAAATGCTATTACTCCAGCATTTTATGATTGTAGGCCTTATCTGATTACACTGCACAACAAAAAAATATTTTTCGAATGTTTCCTACACTAAATTAGTCTATTTCTACTAATTTTGGGGTGATAAAAACGAAAATAACATTGAAAAATTTTTATTAGCTCTGGTTTTTGAGATATACAGCACTTAATCTTAAAGAGTAGTTATACTATACGTGAAAAGTGAAAGTACAAAAAACAACATTGTTATGTTTCTTTTAGAATATTTTAAGTACAAAATTGATTTAAAAAAAACATTATTCTTAGTGTTTTGACAAATAAAAGAGGTTTGTACCACCAAATTTCAATTAAGTCAATCCGATGTATTGTAAGATCGCTGTCGTTTAGCTTGTCTTTTATAAAACACTTCTGGAGCATCCCTACACACAGACCAGCAGTAGTCTGCAAGCATTGCTTCATTCCAACGGCCCTGATATCTCTGTTCTATTAAGGCAATGTCTTGATGGAATCTTTCTCCATGTTCGTCACTCACAGCTCCACAGTTTTGTGGGAAGAAATTAAGATGAGAGTGAAGAAAATGAATTTTTAAGGACATGTTGCATCCAAGTTGGTGGTAAGCTTGAAGAAGCTCTTTAACCAATGCTGTGAAGATATCATCTCTTTTGTTACCTAAAAACCCATGCACAACTCCCTTAAAGGCTTCCCAGGCTCTTTTTCATTTCCTGTTAAAATCATGTCAAAAGCAGGATCATTTACGATTTCACGTATTGCCTTGCTTAATGGGAGGAGTTAAGCAGAAATAACAGTCGTCTGTATGATTGGTAGGCTCACGCCAAAACATAGGTACTGCAAAAGCCATTGCCCGCTTGTTATTTTTCAGCCACTCTCGCAATATGACGGAACAAGAATTACAACCTATATGAGGAGCCCACGATTTATCTTGGTCCCCAACTTTTACACCAAAATAATGTTCATAGGCAGTCTTAATGATAGGTGACATTTTACTTTTCTGAGCCTTAAATGTTATTTCACCACATATATAGCAAAAGCTATCGACAGAGTTCACACACTTTCGAGGCATTTCATATCAGCACTTAAATTAATTTAAAAATCAACTTCACACGATAATTTCAATAGCAACCACGTGCGTACAATTGACAAACTCGCAAAGGTTATGTTTACTACTTATGAACAGCTGATGAGAGGAGTGTTATGTAAACAAACATGTGTACCAACTGTTGGTGATGAAATATTTCATTTGTTGAAAACTCAATATATATATAATAGAATGATACTATGTCTTGAAAACAAGAGCTAATGTATAATTTTTATGGTCATTTTCGGTTTTAACACGTGGAATACATTAAAATCAGCTAATTTCAACCCCGAAACAAAAACTTTGTTGTTCAGTGTTATAGAATAATTAAATGAGTAAATAATATATACTTCTTCAACATTCTGTTAATAATTAATTATGTCCTGAGATTTCGCTGCTATGAAAATTTATTTAAAGATTTTGTGTGCAATAATTATGTTGAAATACTTCCTATGTTGAAAAATTAAATGAAAATAGTTCAGAATCCGTTTTGCACAAACTGTGCAAACTAAATAGATTTCCCATTTTTCATGAAAGACATTTATTTCTTCAAGCCTTTATTATACACATGTACAAAACTAGATAATAAAAACACTTTTCGGGGCGCCAGGCTAGCTCAGGGGATCCGTACGGGTCTCGCAATCCTGACGCCGCGGGTTCAAATCCCGCCCAGGTCAATCTTTTATTTATAAATAGAAGCTTGTCCTGAGCCATGGGTGTTTAAAATGGGGTGGCAACCTGCGAATAGCAACTACCTACAATGACCCTAAGTGGTTGCAAGAGAGGCTAACACAGCAAAAAAAAAAAAAAAAAAAAAACATTATTCAAAATAAAATAAAGCATGAAATTTTAATTAATTTTTGTTCTGAATATGCTTGTATATGTACAAATATATAAATCTTCATGAAACTGGACATGTAAAGATCATATTTAGAAGGACTGGGAATACTATGACGACAATTTCGGAATGGCGATGGATTGTGGGAATTGAATCGTTTGCGTGATTAGTTAATAGTGCTCTAAGTGAAAGAGCAGCTAGCCGAGGGTCGCAATATATGTCAGGAGTTCCCGCCTCAAGTTGCCTCTCAGGTAGTTCGTAGAAAGCGTGGAATGTTTATTATGAATATATAGTTTGCAGTGGTTGGAGCGATGAATTGGGCCGAGTGCAGCATGAGCGAGAGGTCGCACTCCACGAGAAGTTGAAGCTCCAGGTTGACCCTCTCAGAAGAGAGCAATTAAGGTTATGGCTTCTGAGGAGAGAGAACCATTCATTGACAACTTCCTCCAGAGCTCTCCACCGAGACTTTGATCACTTCCACAGACCTCGAGCAAGTCAAACGGGTAAATCGCTCCCTCCTCTTCCAGGCATCGCTCCTTCCGACCTTTTACCTTTATGATATTTACCTAATGCTATTCTAAGTCATGCAAATCTCTCATGAAGTGAACTGGAATGAGGATGTACGGGAACCCTTGACAGGGGAGAATGTACATGTGTAGACCAATTTAATGATAAAATTACTCATTTATTGTTTTAGCAGCGAATGTATATGCGATGTTTGCACACCCAAATTACAGATTTCATTGAACTTAATTGAAATTGTAATTAGGTTCAGTTGAAGGTTAAATTGTATGTAGCGATGAATGTAAGACGAGTCGCCAAATAAGCTGGTAGAATTATGATGAAATGTGTATTCTATGCATTGGAGAAGCAAAGACTGCTGTGTTACGAGGAATCTTTATCGGCAGATAGATTTTAGGATGGAAAGATAACATAAGGAAATACTACTGATAAGCCGAATTCACATTTTATGACGAATACATATTTTGGTTAGTCCCTGGTACATCAGAGTACAGGGGGGAGGGAAGGACAAACTGTTGTGACAGACAAGAGATATCAATTGGAGAATATACACCTAAGAGATATTTATTTGTTGAATACAGACAGTGACAGTGAACACATGTATTCGGCCACGAGGGTGGACAATGTCCGAAAGCGCTCGCTAACAGAAGGTGGTTTGCAGAAATCAATGAAGACGGATAATAGAATGAAGGTGTTATAGTTATATATTTGAATAACTACCACGCGTAGTGTTTTAGAGGAAATATTTAATGACTCCAAAAGTGGTAAAACAGGTTTTATTTCAATGTTTTTCTTTTCTAGTTTTTTTTCTTCTATTGTAATTTCTTCTGTCATAAATTTATAAGATGTTAATAACAGAAATAAAGATTTTTTAAATATTAATTATTTTATTCATATGCACAAAACTAAATAACAAAAACAGTTCCTTGATAATAAAAAAAATTAAAGAATGAAATTTTAAATAGTTTTTTTTCTCAATATGCTTGTACATGTACAAGTATATAAATCATCATATGTAAGGAGCAAGTATTTTGTTGGAGACTGGCAAAGCGTATAGTGGAGTTTGCTGTATTTTTCTTACAATTTTCATCCTAATGGGATCTATATGGTATATTCATGTGCCCATCTCATTCGTAGCCTGTCTCCTGTGGTTTCCCTGTAAACTGCAACTCTAGCTTCGATTGGATCGTACCATCAATACACTGCGATAATTTCCCTGAAGAGATGTCAGGGACGTTCGCCTAGGGGAAGCGGATTCTGTTTATTTCAGATAGATGCACATTAAGAGCTTCTATAGATCATGTAACAAATGGAGGAACGAGTCAAATAATCAATAATGACCGGATCGACCAACAAATAAAATAATTGTAGTTCATAAAATGTTATCCTACTCTTCGTATTTCTTACCGGGGCTCTCCTCAGGATTCAAAGTACCCTCGTTAGACGTCTCTTCTCTAACCACGAATCAATGCGAAGAAATGATTGTATTGCATAAAAAAGCTGATTGAAATAAAATTATTAGATCATCATCAGAAATGCATATAAACGTATATTAGACTGCCATTAGTTTTTTTTTTTGTTTTTTTTTTTTTGTTCTACTAAACTCTTCAATGTAAGGCATGAATACACGAACCGAGGATTAATTGGTCATGAATTGTCTGGTTAGTCTATTCACTTTATGTCTATTTTTTCAGACGCTGTCTTATAAATTAATTGTTTTTACGCCAAAAATACTTGAGAGTTATTCACATAAGTTTTAGGCACTCTTAAATTGAATTCTAACTCCCTTATTTGTTTTGTTCTGAAATATTACAATGACATAACTAACGAGAAGATGGAACCTTTCCATTTCACATTTTTCCTAAGAATATCCGTTGCCCGAGTTCATCAAATCAGCATCCCTTGATTACGCTTTGACATCCAGCTAAAGCTGCAAGTTCAATTTCCGCGATCAAAAGCGTGTAATGAAGTCCCCAAATTCTTTTTTGGTTTGCGCGCCCGAAAAAATAGCCAGCCGATTAGCATGGTAATTGGAAGGGCAGGAAAGTAAACGACGAAATGACATACACTAATTTGCAATCTACCATATAGCCGGAGGACTACGGTCAGCCATCGTTATGAGTTATCATTAGTCACTCACTCTACATAGTGCAATATGTTTTCCCAAGATTTTATGCTAAACCCTGAAGCTATCTATGCTTTACACTTATCTATGCTTACTAAATCTTTATGAATTCAAGACTATTATATATGCATAATTATTATAAAATAATGAATTTTACATAATTATTATTATACAAAAAAAAATATTAATTTTTGGAAAACTTGACGTTCTTTCTTTTTAGATAAAGGATAAAATCTCCTAAGAAGAGTGGCTTGTTTTCCCGAAAGTTTATTTTATTTTTTTTGGTGGCCTGTGAAGGTTTCCATTTGGTCATGGGAAAATTAATTATGTTTGTGACATATTATTTGTTTCTGTGTCTATTTTAAGTTAAAAAAAATTTAATAATTAGTTTAAAAATTTATGCTTGAGCATTTTGTTGTAATTATATTTATACGAAACTGGATCACTAATCAATCACTGATTAAAGTTTAATTTCAAAAGGAGTAACGTATCAATGTATAGATGCTAGTACTTGAAGACATGTTTGTGTTTCAGTAATGATGAATTTTAAATATATTTGTATTTGGTCACATAAAGCTTTAAGGCAAATATACCAATATATATCAGTGATATTTCTAACTTTTCTTAGTTTTTGATAAAACTTTCTTCCTGACAAAATAAATTATTTGTGCGACTATAATTAATGCAATTACTGACTCTGGCACATAAAATTTATATTCAAATGGGGTGGTTTTTACCGTAGAGTTTATAGGTAGAGAATTATTGTTGGAGTTGGTCAAAGTTGAACCAAAAAATACAATTAAAAAAAAAAAATTCTGAACAATTATTCCTGTAAGAGTTTAGGTAATTCAGTTTTTTTTAGCTTATAAGACCTTTTTATTTGGTTTGTACTTAGCCAATGTTATCTCTATGATGTCATTTCTATATTAAAAAAAAAAAAGTGGAAAGTCCTACCTTATTCCACCTAAACTTTTTCTAATAACGAAAGTGTCGGATGTAAGCTATGTTGTTCTTCTAGAGAGCCACTAAAAATATACACAAGTTAATTTCAAGTCAAAAGAAGCCGAGAACTTGGTAATATAATATTGACTCGTGAGAAGTGAGGGAATTGGGGGGGGGGGGAGGGTTAAAGCGTCATACATATTCTAATTTCTGTGTCAACAGAATCCAAGCAACACAGACCTCAAGAACCGACATACATCCGGATGAACTTTCACCCTCCACCCTTACGTTTGATTAACTCTGAGGCTCTTCCTCGACTCACCCTCTCGTTATGTGGCCGATAGGAAGCCACCCTTTCTCTAACCTCTCCACTCTTACATTCTCCCCTTCTGCTTGTCAAGGTAATCAGGTCGTAACCTTGCTTTAAACTCCATCTCGTCTCAACCTTACACCATTTCTACACAATCTATCTAACGAGGCATTTTTTTCCTCTAATGTTCAAGTTCCTCCTTAGGGTCATGGGGGAAGGGCTATATCTACAGGTCACCACCCCGTCTAAACATCCATGGCACAGGACAAGCTTTCAATTATAAATAAAAGTTCGCTTTGAGCGAAATTTGAACCCACAGCGTGATGATTTTGAGATCCGAACGGATCCCCGGAAATACCCCTATTATACCTTTTATAACAGCAACCCTATGAAAAAGTCAAAAAGTTTTCGTCTTCTACGAAAACGTAATTAATTCAGTACTTATATAAAGTTTAGTAACGCAAATAACAGTCAAGGAAGAGTAACAGAATCTGAGCTTGCGGCGAAGTTCAACATAATTCGATATAAGTCTGCAATACAAACTTCATGAAGAGCCACCTTCTGGCAGAACTTGTTGAGCAGGTCAAATAGCCTTTCCCTGGATACCTTTCCCGGTAACGATAGGCTACTTACTGATGGTGGAGGGGTATGGTCACGGCAAACTTCTTCTACGTCTTTGTAAGTGAATCAGTCTGGGAACGCCCTCTGGTCCAATCATGGTAACATCATTTTCAAAAACTGCTACACGAACAAGATTATTCGAGCGGTAATTTGATTTTTATAGATGAAAAATCGAAGTTTATATTTTATTTATAGTCAATGAAATTTTGACAAAAAACATTGATCATTTACCAGGAAAATGTGAGGATGATATGTAAGCATGTAACAAGAAGAGCTGAGCTATTCATCTCCCGGTTGACCAGAAAATATTATTTCTGAGATTGCATTTTGTTTTCCTTGGAGCTTGACGTTTCTTCTTCTTTGTGTCCATCTTTAATAAAACCAACAGTCAATAAATTTGCATTGTTCACGCAGAGGTGATATTAGTTGCTTTACTTTTATTATACTCATAACTGATATATGTTTATGATCTTTTATGATCTGTTCAAACTTCATATTTGTTGTTAATGGATAACCCTTTTTTGGTAAAAATAAAAACAATAATTTTAAAGATACATTAATTTCTATAAACAATTAAATGCATGGGAATAGAATAAAAAATCTAACTGTCTCAGCCAGGGGTCGAACTCTTGCTATTCGGGCAAGTGCATTAACCATTTACATCATCGAGACTAGCCAGATAAGTTATTAAATTCCCAGCACTAGTGTCGAGAGTCTACCCTCCGAGAAAGACGAATATATCGTCCTATGCTCGAAGGAGCTGACATTGTCAAGCTATTTAAACAACTCTCGTTATTTACTTTTTAATTTTATAAATATTATTTTTATTGTTTTATTTTATCCCACGTAAGTTTTAAACAATTGAATGCAAGGGAATGGAATACACTAGTGCTGGGAATTTAATAACCTATCTGGCTAGTCTCGGTGGTGTATATGACTAACGCGCTTGCCCGGATTGCAGGAGTTCCAGGTTCACGCTCTTGCTGAGACAGTTTAGACAGTTAGATTTTATATTCTATTCCCTTGCATTTAATTGTTTAAAATGTATGTGGAATAAAATGACACAATAAAAATAATATTTATAATGATTTCTAAATAATAAATTGATGGTTATATAAAAGGTTCTTCATGTTCTAATTACTTTGGGAAACATATAATGAATATCATATGTACATAATAGTTTTTGAAGAGAGGCCAAGTGAAACCGTGGCACTCCCCCGACTCTATTCCCTCGTTCAGAGGTAGAACTGGCGAGAGAAGTAAACACCGTGCCCGAAGGCAGTAGGCCCCTTCTTTGTGTGACTGCCAGCAATGCCCTGACGTTGATCTATTGTCCCGGGCNTACATATTTATTTATTTATAAGAGATATGAGTAAATTGAATTTTATAAGAGTGAGGGGTATATCTATTGTAATTTAAAAAAAAAATGTTATGAATTATTTATAATTTTATTTCTTTTGTGTTTATTAAAATACTCTTACAGATGTCGTTCACTTTTAGAATCCGAATCCCTATTCCTACATCCCCATGTTGTCAGGGCCCCGTGAGCTTTGTCGAGGAAGTCCGGCTCCCACCCTAAGTGGCAGGCGGGGTTTAAACAGCGCCATTCGGATTAGTGAGCCGCTCTCTAGTCAGTGTGGTTTACAGGCTTCAATTTGTACATCTGATGGAAATAAAACAATAACGGGGAACAAGGATTCCTCTAATTGTCTTCCTCTTGTCAACAAAGGCCGCTCGCCTCCTTCCTAATTGAACAACAAACGGCTCCCCAACCCCCTTGCAATTTCAGCTCGAAACGGAGCAAACCTCTCCCTTTTTCTTATATTTGAAAGCTCGTCATGTTTGGATTCTCTTTTCCCCCTCGACTTTTATATTACCTCAATAGCCTAAGTATAAATTATAATGATACTTTTACTCCCTTTATTGCGCTCTCATACTCTTAAGACACGAGAGAGTAGAAGTGGTACTGCTGCAAGTGCTATTGATGTTTTCAAATAATAACATAGATGCTTCATTCTTTATCACATTTACTGGGGGTTTTGGTCACCATCAGATTCTGTCTTGGAAAGGAATCGATCAGAGTGTCGGTGAAAGTTTTGTTAGGCAGCACAAACATCTGTTACGAAGGAGATGCTTGATGTTGATAATTAAACTTTTTTTTTTGTACATAAATAAGATTTACATAAATAATATAAAATGACGAAATTGTTATTAAGGGCCGGAGAGAACTATAAGCGAAATAAACCACCAAACTTTGCTCTAGATTGAAGAATGGGTAGAGGAATAGCACTCAGCCATTGTAGTTACATTGGTAAATATCTTCCACAACCTTTTTGTTAAACATTAAAGAACATAAAGATTAAAAAAGCACATCATATTCAATAAATCTTTTAGTTGATTAAATAAACAAACAAGTTCAGATATTTCAAGCTATTTTTATAAATATCGTATTTCTGAGCTTATTCACCCACAATTGTTCGAATATGTAATATTGTTTTTATATCGTTTAGTGAGTGTATACACACGCATCTTCAGACATATTTTCATGAATATTGAATTTTTGAGTGTATACACACGCATCTTCAGATATATTTACATGAATATTGTTTTTGTGAGTGTATACACACGCATCTTCAGATATATTTTCATAAATATTGAATTTGTGAGTGTATACACACGCATCTTCAGATATATTTACATGAATATTGTTTTTGTGAGTGTATACACACGCATCTTCAGATATATTTTCATGAATATTGAATTTGTGAGTGTATACACACGCATCTTCAGATATATTTTCATGAATATTGTTTTCGTGAGTGTATACACACAAACATGTTGAGATATATAATGTTGTACATTTTCTGCTGAAGACAGACATAGGATGGGGAGTAGCCGTACCTTACTACCATGATTTAAAAACCCCTTCACACAGAATTAGCATAAGCTAAAGGAATTCTTCTGTATTATAGTTGATGAATTCTTGTATATGAACTTTCCATCATATATCATTTCCTATACTTTCAAAATATATCTCTTATCCATAAACAAACCTGTTAAGGTTCATTGGATTAATCCAAATTTACACCCACCTAAAGTAATTATTACACCCGCTAAGAGACTATATTTAATCGCACTAAAGAAATTAATATGTGAAAACCCGCTCCTATTTGTCTGAAATCGATGAGTTACTAACTCATCTTTCATTTTACATTTAAAATTGATATGTCAAATTTCTTTGAATTATTGAAGAAAACAGTTCCAACTTGTAGATCATGATATTAAAATATAAGGCTCAGCCCCTTCCCCTCTCTAATAATTGTATAATATTAATTATGATAAAATTCTATACTCACTAGATTAAAAATGTTTTGTACACGATCTTGACATGCAGGTACACCCTCTCTCCTATTAGCTTGATAACGAACATAACCTTTCGTTTCGTTTTTAACATACATCTGCATCTGCAAGATGCTTAATTTGATTTAGAAAAATAACTAATTGCTGCTTCTAGGTCGTAAAATTAAATTAACAGTACTTGTAAAAAAAAACCGCTCCTAAATTTTCACTTTCGCTATGTAGTTCATAAAATATTTATTTTGTCAAAAAACTCATCTGTTTGTGTGTTTATATATACACACACACACACACACACATATATATATATATAGTGACTATTTGTTTTGGTGTCTATTATGTAGGATCGGGAAAATGAGGAAAAACTCTAAAAATTAAAAATCTGTCAGGGAACAATCTCAATACCTTTTCCGGAATACGATAGAACTTTTAAACTATTAGTTACTGCAAAGCCAACCAATAAAGTTTTTCTTATATTTGGTTCATTATTTTTTAAATTTAGACGGAAAACTAGTAATAAAATCTACTCGCTCTGAGTATTCTATTTCCCGGTTATTTCATGGCTGGTCATGTTATAAAACCAAATGAACAGGTGGGATAGAGAGTGCAGTGCAGACGCAAAAAAAAAAAAAAAAAAAC
>KZ807524.1:312847-323441 GCA_000696205.2 Oncopeltus fasciatus | reverse complement strand
TATATATACACTTATTAAAATACTACTCTGCAGAACTTAAATAATTAAACTTGAAATTAAATAAGCAGCTGACAAGGTGAATGTATTTCCTTGGTTTTTATATGTATTTTTATTATTTTAAACGTAACTAAATCATAAATATTTAATTTGGTTGTGGTATTTTATCCCACGTAAATTTTAAACAGTTAATGAGAGGGAATAGAATAAAAAATCTATCTGTCCCAGCCAGGAATCGAACCTGGATCTCCTGCTATCCGGGCCGGTGCACTTACCAACTGGGATTTTTTATTCTATTCCCTCTCATTAATTGTGTAACTAAATCATATTTGAGAAGATTGATTGTACGAGTAGCGCGCCAACACATTGGCAAATGGTGGATTTGACAGTTGAAACTCCGCGGATAGGGATGAGCCCAAGTGTCGAGCTGTGAACTAAGCGCGTAGGGTGACAATGGGTGCAAACATTTGGCAAACTCGAGCTGCCTTGAGGAATCAACCTGTTCTCGTGTCCTCCTTCTTTCCGCTCTGCACTTTGTCTAGAATAGCTCTCCAGTCACTCCTACAGATACTGTCACTAATCCAGATAGGTATTTATTACTCTACATAAACGAATAATATATTTAATTTTTGGAACTTTCCATGTATAAAATACAAAACCTATTTAAAATAATAATATTGAAGTGGNTACTCAAACTTCGTATATTATATTATTGTTACACTTAATTATTATTTATGTGTCACTTAACGAAGTTGATCAGATAAGTAATTAGATGAGAATAATAAGGGAGTAAGTTAATGAAGGGCACTTTCTAGGACAGCTAAGGAAACGCCTGCATTAATCAGCTGGGAGGGAAAGTTAGAGCCGATTAGCGCTCTAAATTGAATGATTTTAAAGGGGGCTCACCACTTTCCATTCAAATCCTCCATTCGAACTCGTCAGAGATCTCACTAGCGAACTCTTGTAAAAGTTATTCCTCAAGCTAAATCCAGGAGTCTACGGAGCTTTCCGCTTCTCCCAAGGAGAATTAGTCATCCTGCTTCCTTGATCACCACAAGCAAATAGGATCGCTCAACTAATACTTATATAGTATGACGTATGATATATCGTTGATAATTACGTCATAAAACTAATAGAATAATACATGTGTTTACTGAAATCTGATTATCATTATTATATAACTATTTCAACACAGTTGTATGTATGGTCCACATACATAATTTTTTATTTCAATTACAACCTTCTTCCTATTGAAACCCGTAGCCTTATGCATTACCTTTTAAAAAGTACTTTTCTGTGTTGTTCTATATATCATGTTGACATATAACTTAATTTGATGTAATACTATGAATCCGTCTTCGCGAGCTGTCTTCCGCGTCCAAATGGCTAGCGCTTTAGGCTGGGGTCTGCCATCCTCGGGTCGAAACAATTTCTTAGTCACTGTCTGATGTCGCGAAATTATTTTCCTGTAATACGTGAGTTAGGTTCTTCAGGTAGTGGGAATTGAATCCTCCTGTTTTCTTCTCCCTTGTTTTATTGTGATCACGTAATATGGATCTTATGATATTAATAATGTATGTTTGTATATATTAATGGATGAAACTAAAGTTATTTATATGTTAGGTTAAAAAATAATATTTATTTTGTGGTCTTTAATCCCACGTAAATTTAGATAATTTTTAGTGCAAGGGAACAGAATAAAAAATCTAACTGTCCCAGCCAGGACTCGAACCTGGATCCCCTGCTATCCGGGCCGGTGCACTTTCCACTTATGCTACCGGGACAAGTCTGATAAGTTATTAAATTCCCCGCACTAGTGTCGAGAGTCCACAAAATAAATAATATTTATAAAGTTAGGAATTATTCTTAGAAATTTGGTTTGAAAGGATTGTATTCGTTAGATGTGGCTGTAACGTATGTCAAGATCGATCGTAGCATTGTTAAGTAAAAGAGTCTGTTTATTCTCTGTTGTGAGCTAATAGCTGACGTTATGAACGTTCATAACGCCTGCTTATAAGTCTATATAAGAGTCCTTTGGCGTTCGTTGAATTCTTGCTGCTTAAGTTTAATATGTTAGCCCCAGGTAAGTCGTGAGTCAATTTGGAACCCAAGGTAACGTACTGAATTAGGAAGTATCGTTCCTTGGTCGGACTTATTTAACTGTACTTTGGACTCATTTACATTTATTCTTCATTTCCTGCACCACTGTTGGGCATCAATGCGGTTTTGAAAAATATTGGAAGCGATTTTGGAATCAGGATGAGAAGAGAAGACCACTTTGTCACCAGTAAAGAGGTCCAGGAAGGTATTAGGATGAGTGGGGATGTTCGCAGTGTACAGGATGAAAAGGATGGGCCTGAGCTCTCTGCCCAGTGGAATGCCCACTTTAAGTGGGGTGCGGTAGGAGTAATCAGATCCATTCTGGACCCTATAAAAACTGTTGTAAAGGTTATATTTAAGGAATTATTATATGGCGCTTGTGAATATGCGCTTTATCTTACATTATTATAAGCCAATATGCCATACTCTAACGAAAGCATGAGCAACGTCTAAGAACGTGCCAAGAGAGTATTATTTTTTCTTAAGGGAGTAGAATGTGAAATCAACAACGTGAAAAACCTATTAAAAAGTAGAATGCTGGAATGGAAGGGGATTGGCTACTAAATATAAGTTACATGTTCTATTTTAGTCATTGATTAACCAATAACCTTTCTAATCGACTAAGAAATATTTTTTTCAAATCTTATTATGTATGTTGGGTTAGCATAAATGTGCAACACTACTTGAATGTAAATTAATATTCACTTATTAAATAAATGTAGTGATCATTTCAAATTCACTATGGAAGTATGAAAGGCAAATAAATTAAACAATTAAATGAGAGGGAATAGAATAAAAAATCTATCTGTCCCGGCCAGGAATCGAACCTGGATCTCCTGCTATCCGGGCCGGTGCACTAGCCAGTTGTGCTACCAGGACGCGTTAGTTGTCTCATTCAATTCCCTCTACACTAGCAAGAGCCTAACCCACGAGAAAGGCGAGAACTTCGTCTTGTACTCGAAGGAGCTGACATTGTCAAGCTATTTATCGACTCTCGTCATTTACTTTATTTAATTTTTCTTCATAAATATTTTATTTGGTTGTGGTATTTTATCCCACGTAAATTTTAAACAATTAAATGAGAGGGAATAGAATAAAAAATTTATCTGTCCCAGCCAGGAATCGAACCTGGATCTCCTGCTATCCAGTGCACTTGCCAGTTGTGCTACCAGGACGTGTTAGTTGTCTCATTCAATTCCCTCTACACTAGCAACCCTGGTAGCACATCTGGCAAGTGCACCGGCCCGGATAGCAGGAGATCCAGGTTCGATTCCTGGCTGGGACAGATAGATTTTTTATTCTATTCCCTCTCATTTAATTGTTTAAAATTTACGTGGGATGAAATACCACAACCAAATAAAATATTTATAAAGCAAATAAATTAAATTTCGTTGATAAATGTCAATAAGAATAAATAAGTAAGTTTAAATATACTTCGAAGCATTAATAAAAAAAACTGTATAAATCACTTATAAATTTAACGTATTTGTAACGCATTTTAATCGGTAGCAACTGACTAATTTTTATCCTCAAATCTGCTCGACTTTTTTAAAGGAATACAGGGATCGGGATTTAGGGATTTCTAAGAGAGAAGAGTGACAAAAGGGGTGAAAATAAAAGAAGGCATTTGTGTAAATGTGTCGAGAGACTAATCCCTGCAAAGGGAAATCAGGCCTCTAGCGATTAAGCTGAGCCTCCGACATGGCCGGCTTAAAACGTCCTCCGATCAAAGGGGTCTCCACTGACCTTTCTACTGCCCTTTCACCAGCTGGCATTTGTAAGGCATCTCTTCTTGTAATTATTACAGCAACAGACATGTAACGTGTGCTTCTCTGCATTTGTACTTCCGAAATCATATGTCATTCCTTATGAAAGTATTCTGGGCTGACATTCCTGTGATACTTGTCCTCGTTCAGAATAGGAATTAACTTAAAATTAGAATTTATGAAGTATGCCATATACAATAATAAGATAGAGTAGGTGGAAAATAAATGGCACCAGAGAAAATTTAGTATTGAGAAACATATCGAAGATAATAAGATGAATAGTTAAGAATAAAATAAAATTTGATATAAACATATATCATAATATAATATCTCGAGAGTATCAGGTTTCGTTTTTCTCACCTTTGTGTTAATTATGTTCTACTGCATTATAAAATAGTAATATAAATTGCTAGAAATAATTCATATTGATAAGTGATTGTATACCACATTAGTTAGTATTAGTTAGCAAAAAAAAAAAATATATACATATATTCAAGTACTGATCAACAGCATAAAAAAAGCACATTTCCCTTTTAAATTAAGTTAAGACATATATGAAAGTACCAACTTTTTTTAAGAGGTCATTTTCTTCCAATGAAAGATATATTTGGGTATAAATTTGTTTACATTGGTGCAGTCAAGGAATGAAAGATTATTTAATAGATTTTTTTTTTGTTGGGGTTCGGTCATGGTAGATCCAAAAAAAAAATACAATTTAAAAAAAATTTGTATTTATAAATTATCTGCCAACATTTCGGCTTACATTGTAAGCCATTTTCAGGGCTATCAAGAAGGCGAAAGAGGAACGTCGTGTCGCTAAGATCACATTTTCATGACCTTAGGGACACGACCTTGCCGCCTTCATGATAGCCCTGAAAATGGCTTACAATGTAAGCCGAAACGGTGCCAAATAGTTTTAAAAATACACACCACTTAAAATTTGTATTTTTTTGGATCTACCTTGATCGAACCCTAAAAAAAACAAAAAAACTCGAATAATAATATCTACGGTAAATAAAAAAAAAACAACTCTCCATTTGAAAGATTATTTATTTTCTTTTTTTGGAGGGGGGGGGGGGGCAATTAATTACATATTTATAATTCTACTGTCAATATTACAGGAAATCTATGCCAGTATTTTCGTATTTATTACAAGTGGTTTCGTCTACTCTAGTGCTGAAAAATGAGCAAGTTACTGCATTCCGCACTGATTGTCTACTGCTACGAAGTGGGGAAAAGTAGATTTACCCTCTAGGGGGGTTGTTTCGATATGAAGTATACCGATTGATATGGAGACAGAAGCAGTGCTGCTTCATAGGGGGATGCAGGCGGGAAATGCAGATTTCCGTAACTCAGGGTACTCCAAACGCAGCTGAAGAAGTCGTCTGTCAAGTGCTGCCAAGTAGCGGGGATCCTCTGAACCTCTTCTCTCCGACTCTAATTCTTCTCTTACTCTTTGCAAGCATGCCGGATCTTAAGAATAATCCCTCGAGACAGTACTTGAGCATTCAAGCCCTTTTTCTGCCCAGATTCACCAGGCTTTCTTTTTTTTTTTTCTAAAGCAAACTTTCGTATGTAAATCGTGTTGTTCATGTTAGTACCATAACGGAATATTGAAAAATTTTGAAGACATGTGCACCCAACCTATTATCACAAAAAACGCACTATTAGTTTTGTGCTATTTAATGCGTGAAAATTATTTTTTTAAATTAGAAAATAGAGGAAAACAAAATTTAAAAATTACTCACACACAGCCATTTGCGATCGTTTATATTTACTTCGTTTATATATATATATATATCATCAAGATTCTTAGGTGTAATTTATATGTATTCAGAATCGTTATTAATATTAAAGATTAACTTTTCTAATCATTCAAACCAAAGACCATTTAAGAGTGTGGCTTTTCCATAATATGCTATTTAATATTTTTTGAAAGAGGGCTTTAGATTTATAAAAAAAAAAAAACGAATTTCGTCAGTACATATCAGTTTTCCGTAACCCAAGACGTCTGGGGGCTAAAGTAAAAGAAATCATGTACCCAGATTATCGATGTGCTCCAGATTACAGAGGCTCTCAAACCTATAAGTTGCCCATTTTGGTCACCCTAATTCTCTATTACTATGGAGTTTGGTACACTTCTTTTGGTTAGCAAGGCTGTGTGATTAATATTTCTAGTTAAGATGACCCATTCGAATTTTTATCAGACTTTCACTTTTCGCTATTAGTTTTACGAGATTTATTTGTATAACTACTTCCTAAACAATTAATGAGAGGGAATAGAATAAAAAATCTAACTGTCCTAGCCAGGAATCGAACCTGGATCTCCTGCTATCCGGGCCGGTGCACTTGCCAATTGTGCTACCAGGACGCACCAGGTATCTCATTCAATTCCCTCTACACTAGCAAGAGCCTAACCCACGAGAAAGGCGAGAACTTCGTCTTGTACTCGAAGGAGCTGACATTGTCAAGCTATTTATCGACTCTCGTCATTTACTTTATTTAATTTTTCTTCATAAATATTTTATTTGGTTGTGGTATTTTATCCCACGTAAATTTTAAACAATTAAATGAGAGGGAATAGAATAAAAAATGTAATTGTCCCAGCCAGGAATCGAACCTGGATCTCCTGCTATCCGGGCCGGTGCACTTGCCAATTGTGCTACCAGGACGCGCCAGGTATCTCTACTTCCTGACTTCTGACGAAGAGAATTTCAAATATTTGCTCAATTGCTCGGCCATTTAATCCGACACATGTAGATTGCCTGATGATTGACGTGATATTGACTTTTTAAGATAATGCAATTTTTTTCCATGTAAAAGACAAAAAAAAAAAAAAAAAAAAAAAAAAAAAAAAAAAAAAAAAAAGAAGGGTGTTACAGACAGGTGGATTGTAAAGATAAAGCAACAGTGATATGCAAAACTTACATTCTCCGGAGAATGGAGTCTTTTAATTTGTTAGGAGGGGGTGGGAAGGGTGGAGGGTGGGGGCGTTTTCCCATCCTGGCGATAACATCTCCGCTCCATTTCCAGATAGGAATCAGCCCCACACACACACGACAGTAAACCATCCCCCAGCCGTCTTCCAACAGTCACTGATATTTCACAACCCGCATTCCACATTTTACCAGATATCTTTTGCCTTCTATCATCCGTTGGAATCGTAATTAAGTGCATCCCCTACCTTCTATTTATATTGAAATATTCCTTTACTTTTCTACTGAATAAAAATTCCCCTAAAATGTTTCGTTAGTTAATACGACCTTCTAGGTGCTAGAACATAGAACTCTTCTCATAACTTATATCAAACAATTTTTTAATAAATCCAATAAATATGAAAGTTTTATTAATGATTTATTACTAGTGCAATCCCTATAAAAACTTTCGGTCAGTTAAAGCTTTAATTAGCTTAATATTAATCTATAAATATAATAGAAAAATATAATTCACAATAAAAAGACTAATTTAATTGCCCGTTTTCTTGCATTTTATAAATAAATCGACAAAGTAAATTGTATATTCGTTCAGATCAGAGAAAGCAAGTGTATAGAAAATTTCAGAAATTAATTAGTTCCTTAACATGGTGATTTACAAAGAGCAATCCTTTATACATAAATTTGTTATAAGATTCATTGCCAATCAAGCCAAGTAATGAAAATAAGTTTAATTTGACTATTAATAATTTATCGATTTTATTAATAGTTCGGTTGAATTTTGTGTTTAACTTTATATTTTATCTTTAATTATAAGAATTACATATANATTTCCAAAATGTTTTTATAAAAATGTGACAAATTTTTGTATTGTGTTATTAAAATAAATTAATTCTGATTGGAGATTTTTTCTAGAGAATGGAAAAATCCTGTAGCTTTTCACTTAATATAACTAATCTGACTTATATCATTTTATATAAAATCTAAAATTGAGATGGTTAGTGGGCGAAATTTATGGGCTCTTAGTGGGTATTTTCTTTAAAATTTTCATAAGATAAAATGTGCAATAACAGTTATTGGTAATTTATCATTACCTATATATTGAAGAAAAATAGCACAAATTAATGAAAAGAACATTCTCCAATATTAACTCTATACATAGCATAATGAAATAATAATTTAATATGCATGAATAATTAATTTAAAGTAATATGAGCAAATTATGCTAAATTTTAAATAACTGATAATTGTAGAAGAACCATTTTTCATTGAGAAAAATGGTACTATGAAAGGCTTGAAATAGGTATTTGTGTATCAAAGTAAGGAAGATATATGAGTTTTATTCTGTCTGTCGCTTACTGCATTGAAGGCGAACTGATTAATAGATACAAGTGAGGTTATGACTATTGGTGGCTAAATGCCATTCAAGTCGCCCTAAGATAAAACAAGGAAGATATAGGAGAAGGAAATATGAGCTATATTTTGACTCCTGACTACTATGATAGATATCCGAAATTTATTCCCTATATATTAGAGACGTGGACCTGTAATAATAATTAGAGATATTTATATTAATACTTTAATATTTGTATAAATATACTAAATCATTATTGATAATACTTCACTTTAATTAGTTGGTTTTAAAAATAATTATTTCGCTATAGTCATGCTTATATTGATTTAAAGAGTCAACAATTTTATTTTAAAAATAAATGCTTTAAGCAAAAAAAAGACAAAAAAAGCAATTTTTTTTATGTACTGCTGTCCGTAAAGAACAATGGAGGAAATGGTGAGGGTTCAGTAAATAGATTTTGTATAAAAACATTTTTGCTAGTTAAAGATTAATGATTTCGTCATTACATAATCATTAATTAAAAATTCCTCTAAATTTGTTTCAACATCGAAATCAATGACCGCTTCAGACCAGCTGATTTAAGTATAAAATCAGAATCATGATATTTCCTCCTCCCTGATATGGTTTCAATATATTATCATACCTTCCGTAAACCGTCTTCGTTGGTTTCTTACGTTCTGTTGGCGAGCGCTTGGAAGACAGGGAGTGACAGAAAACACACATATTCGGCCACGGAGATGGATTATTTCCGAAAGCGCTCGCCAACAGAACGTAAGAAACCAAAGAAGGCGGATTACGGAAGGTATGATAATGCTATATTCATTGGCAGTAATAACCCTTTAGATTATTTACCTGGTTTCAATATATTTTAACATAATAATGGTGTATGTAGATTTTTGGGATTCCCGAAGGGCTGTCTGTGTCTCTTCGAGGGTGGAGGGAGAAAACACTGATTACAGAGAACGTCATGTTCTCTCTTATTGGTTCCTTGAGAGAGAGAGAGCCTTGCACCTGTAAATCAGGTAGAGTTGACATCGACGGCTGATGCTTATTGGCTTCTCACCACTGCCTCGTAAATCCCAAAACCCCCAAAACCTCATAAAGGCTTGGAACGTCACTTTTTCCCTGAGTTTTTGTTTTGATGTTCCACCCCTCCTCCACTTTAATACGGGTGACGGATGAGCGGGGGCTGATTTGTCGCCTGTCGTTCAGAACCGCGCTTCCCCACGCTCGAACTACTTCGGGACTAGAAATCCCACCCAATTTATGCTATCATTTATTCTGCAAAAAAGAAAAACTTCTTTATTTCATAAATAGATTCATAATTTTTAAACGAGTATAAGAGAGCCGTACATTACTTATAGCGGGAGAATGATTATCTACCAGAAAAAATTGTCGGATCGTATCATTTTAACTGAATCATATATTGTATTATATGTCACATTGCTTTCAGTGAAAGAACATTTACATTAGAGAAAACTGCTTTGTTAACTTGTTAAAAAAAAAAGAAAATTATTTGTTTGGAGGTTGGTTGGCCTTCGAATTTTATGCTGGAGAAATCGGTCAGGGTTGTTGGCCAGGATCGGGAAAATTATATACTCCAAAATTGTTGGGAAATTATTTTATTATTGCCGACGTTTTGACGTAACTTATAAGTCATTTTCAGGGCGATAGTGATGCCTGGACAGATCTCTGAGGAAGGTTTATTGTTTTCACTCTGAGATGAGAACTATAAACCTCCCTCGGAGATCTCTCCAGGCATCACTATCGCCCTGATGATGACTTACAAGTTAAGTCGAAACGTTAGCAATAATAAAATAATTACCCAACAATTTTTGAGTATTTTATTTTCCTAAATTCTGGCCGAAAACCTGAAAGTTCTCGAGCTTAATTTTTATTTTATTTTAGAAAACTTTTATTTTAACAGTATTGAAGAGTAATAAAGAAAAAGAGCAAAAAATAAATAAAAACTGAGTTTGGAGGACTGAAGCAAATGAGGTAAAAGAAATTAAAGCAAAAAGAAGCTTTCAAAATAACATGAAAGCAGAGATGCTTATAATGAAACATAACAGAAAGATGTTTTGAGAGATTTAGGAGTGGATGAGGCAAAAAAAAAACCAATAACTATAATAAATAGATAAGCTGAAACTCTGAGATTTCAAAATATACAAATCTGGTGCGAATCACTAAAATAACTTTCCTTACTCACTTTTAGCAAATTTCTCGTAGGGTTAGTACTATGATCTGCCTTTTGAAAAAAATATGCAGTGATCCAACTGTGATGTATGTATATTTATGTAAAATTCCCAGGGTTGGGTCAGTGCACGAATTTTCAAAAACCAAGATGTGGTACTAACCCAAATTTGCTGGTGAGCAAGGTAAGTTTTATAAGTGATTCGTACCAGATCTGTGTATTTTAAATTCTCGATATATATATATATATA
>KZ807524.1:222043-235388 GCA_000696205.2 Oncopeltus fasciatus | reverse complement strand
TATATATATATGTATGTATATAGAGTAATATATATATGAAAAACAATGAACAAAAACAAAATAACATTATGACAATCCCATGAGAACAGAAGGTGACGAATGACACCACAATCAAATTATTTACACACAATGTTCCCAGGAGGTCACAAAGTCTTCGTTTCAGTCGACAGGAGAGGGTTGTGGGGGTTGGAGTCGGAAGACAACGTATTTACTAGTGGATTAGGATAGTGTGGCAGTTTACTGTGAAAAAGAGTGACACAGGAAGAAATGAGGTCTTGAATGAAAGGGATATTAAAATTGAAAGGTGGAGGGAGGAATTGGATACGTAATAGGGAGCATTTGCGATTATTTGGAGGGTTTTGGATTGAAAGGACTGGATTTGTTAGATGTTGGAAGGCTTGGTGGCACCCCAGATTTCTACACCGTATGTCCAGATTGTTTGCAATAAGGTTTTGCAGAGCATCAGTTTGTTTTCTATTGTAAGATTAGTGTTCTTATTCATGAGTCTGTATAGAAGTCCATATCGTCGATTGAGTTCTTGTCTTTTAATTTTAGTATGTAGAGCTAACTACTTCACATTTTAATGAAAAAAAAAAAATTTTTTTTTGGCACAAACGTTACTCACTCTCCTTTTTATATACATGAACAAGTCACTGAAGTCACTTATCTCCATCTTGAAAATATGTAAGAGAAATTCGCTGGGTTAAGTGCTTTTTGTTTTGTTTTTTATATATAAAATTATGTTATAGATGGTACAGCTAAATTATATTTGAATAAAAGCGAAAAATATTATTACTGCGGCGACAGGCCATAAAGATCTAGAGAGAACATGTAATGAACTTGTTCATTTGTTACCCTACTGCAGACTACGGAGAGTATGTGGCCATACACTCATATTGAATATGTTATTAAAAAATCTTCACTTAAGTTCTTTTTAAATAATTTGTCCACTAATGCTGCTTTGCAACAAGTAATACACTGAACACTGGAATTTGACTGTTTTAATTGTTTTCTGTTTACAACAACTGAATGCATCATTTAAGATGCATAGGTTGTTCCACCTATCCTAGGTACACTTCCTCACCTTCGTCTTTTTGGCTGCCCATACCAGAAGCGTTTCCAGACCCTTCCAGGCCCGGTCTTCCTCCAGGTACCGCTCTTTCGTTCTCTTCAATTTCTCTTCCGCGGCTTCCATCAAAGTGCTTGTTTTCCGACGGACATTTCTTGTTTCTCCACATACTCGCTCCCTCGTGCCTCTTTCTCCGCGTTCTCTTTACAAATACCACACTGACATTCTCTTCCGTCTTCTCATTCTCTATTTGGGACTGTCCATTTCAGAGTGTCCCAAAACTTACGTTTTTTAATCTCCGAATCTTTTACAAAGTTCTTTCTAAAAGTAATAACTTTATAAAAAAATTCATATGACGATCTAATACAGTACAGTCTCTTAAAATAAAATATTCCATACTAGAATAATTTTCTACAATCTGCATTTACCCAGGAATCACAACCTATTTTTAGGAAATAAATATTAGGGCAACATTCTAAGTTTTTAACAGAACAAATATTTATAAAACAGAATTCGTTGCTGAGAAAAACAAGTGTTAGGCTATATGAAGAATATTTAATCTAAAAGGTTATTTCCACCACCAATGAATATAGAACTATCATACCTTCTATTATCCGTCTTCATTGGTTTCTGCAAACCATCTTCTGTTGGCGAGTGTTTTCGGACATTATCCATCTTCTATCCATCTCATGTCCAAAAGCGCTCGCCAACAGAAGATTGTTTGCAGAAACCAATGAAGACGGATAATAGAAGGTATGATAGTTACATTTGATCCATCGTACTGAAAACCAGACGAGCCGCAAGATTTACAACTTTATGTTTTTTAATATAACTTTCGAAGCATTCTCCTTTCGCATCACACAGAAAATATAATAAGCGACAGAAAATCTACATTACTCTAAAATAGAATTGATGCTCATTTCTCAATATGAAAATGTAAGCGAAATAAATCATTCTGTGGTTAAGTTGGTGGAAATCCTGGACGTTTTGGTGTTTTAAAGGGTGTGTGGCGGGGGTGTGTGGTAGGGGTGGGGGGAAAGCCGCTAATTGAGGGCTAACTGTTGTCCAGCAGGGAGCAGGTGTCCGCTGGAGGGTATAAAACCAGTCCAGATTACACGTCATTAGATTAATGTCTCTACACTGGACACGCATTTCCCATTCACAACCAGTGTGATGTATAATCCCAGCGCATCCTCAAGCCGCCCTCCACACCTCATTCGCCTATCTGCTTCAAAATGAGCCAACTACACGCCTACCCCCAAACATTCCACCTGCAGTACCGTTTCTTGTAGTTTATTTAAAATGCTTTCTGACGACAGAGCTGAACAATCTCAAGAACTTTCCTTCAAACTCCTAGACCAACACATGTACAAGCGCGTGTGCGTGCGTGTGTGTGAGTGTGTAATTGCTTCCTTTTTTTTAAAAACGAAAATTGGTATTAAAAGACATATTTTAAATACAATTTTATTTGTGCATTATATTTTATCAACTATTTCCTTTATTTATCACAAAGGGGCTGCGAAAACACAGAAATTTCTCAGTTTTGCCGAGATTAGGTATGTTCGACTTTGAGGTCGCAGGAATCTACGTAATTAATTTTCTGAAATTTTGTTGGAGGCATCTAGTACTACTTAACTGCAGTGAGCTATTTTAACTAATTGTAACTTCTAGACTAAAATGCTTAAAATTTGAGATTCAGCTAAATTATCACTCAAATTGTTCAATTTTGCTACTCAACTTCAAAAATATTTATTTTATTAATAAACAAATCTGAGTTTAATTTCATTACTCTAAGCTACATTTAGTTTACGCTTACATCGATGAAATATTTCTATTTTTGTACTTACAATTGCAGATAATACAATTGATTATAGTGGTCAATTGCCCCACTCCAGTTGATCCAATTTTGCTCATAAATGAGCAGAGCCTTTTATTTTACAATTAATTGATGCATTGTTAATAAAAATAATAAATTAAAATGAAAACTGTGATCTACAGAGCGTTGACAGACACACATTTGTAATATTATAAATATTATTTTTTTGTGGTACATAATCCCACGTAAATTTTAACAATTTTTAGTGCAAGAGAGCAGACACATTTGTAATATTCAGTGACTATCATCAGTTATGTGAACAAGCTTAATATTATATTTTTTTATAATTAACAAAATATACAGATTATTATCAAAACACTTTTAATAGTGCAACATATCATTGAAAAAGTATAGTTGAGAATTTTAATTTCGTTCCCCTTGCACAAAAATTTTTTTGTACATAGTTTTCACATTTTTTTTTTTTTGTGAATTTATCTGCTATCCTAATATTTTTTAATATTATATTTTTTTATGATTAACAAAATATACAGATTATTATCAAAACACTNGAGCAGACACATTTGTAATATTCAGTGACTATCATCAGTTATGTGAACAAGCTTAATATTATATTTTTTTATAATTGCTAGTATTTTAAATTCCAATGAATTTTAAATTATTTTGTTAATTAAAATTGGGATTTCAATATAATTTGTATGACTATACTTGCTTGGGCCCCATAATTTTGCTTGTCGTTAGAGTACTTCACATCCAATATTCAATTTATTTTAAACACTAAAGATTTCATTGTCCTAAAAATAAAAACATTTCATAGTGTAATAAGATGTTATTTTGTTATTAAATACAATCCAAGTTAGAACCCAAGCTTTACGGAAGAGGAAGTTACTTCAAAGGGGGCAAAAATAGAAAATATAGATTTTTTCTCAGCAAATTGCTGGATAATATTTGTTGTATTCAACATATATAATTTTCATAATAATTCTATTACATTCTATTATAATTATTATGAAAATTATATATGTTTAAGTTTTGTCTGAATATGTAATTTTTGTCTTAGCTCTTGTTTGTCTGGTTTCTCCTGGTTCGACATCTCTGTAATGAGGGGAAGAGCACTGCTCTTCGGACTAGGGGAGTAACCAATAGTCTGGGTTCGCTGCGTTTACGGGCGTCTCTGTAGTAGGCAGGGTGATTCTTCTGATATAAAGGACAAATGGCTGGAAGTTTCTGAAATTGTTGGCAAACGAGACTAATGTGAGCACCTCCACATTTGACACAGCGTCGAGAGTATTCGCAGTAGGTTTTAGTATGTCCATAATGCTGGCATTTTTGACACCACACTATTCTAAGGCAAGGGTGAAGTTTCTCTACTCTTACTTTAAAATGCCAAAAGCATATAAAAAAGTTGTAAAGAAAATTTTTTTCATATGTTTTAATATAAACAATGGTAATTATAAGCAAAAAAATACGAACTATTAATAATATAAATTTAAATTTCAGCTAAACACTGCTTTTAATCAATTAATGAGAGGAAATAGAATAAAAAATCTATCTGTCCCAGCCAGGACTCGAACCTGGATCTTCTTGCTTGCCGGGCCGTAATGTTTCCATTACACAACCGGGACAAGCTAGATAACCTCTTAAATTCCCACCACACTTTTTTTTATTCTATTCCCTCTCATTAATTGTTTAAAATTTACGTGGCATAATAAACCACAACCAAATTAATATTTACTACATTTAATATTTTAATTTATTTTAATTTCTGAGAAAAATATTAACTTGACTAAATGTTTAATTTTAAGAGGCTAATGATCAGAATATAATGATTTCTGTGTCAAACCGTGGAGGCGTGGGTTTGAGGAACTACATGTTGTAATAATCTAAAAAATCTCTACTCAAATGCGTTTTCATAATTATTTTGCAAAATATAAATTTAAGTTTTTTTAAAAATTATAACAAAACTTTATTTATTGGAATAAAGAAAACACACATGCGTTTGTGTAACTTTGACTGCCTATCACTATTGGTCTCTAGTTGCTAGGATCGAGAACACACTAGTTGCTCGGAAATATTTGTCAAAAAATCAGTCATGTGAACAAGCTCAATATCTAGTCCTTCGGAATTTGTTCAAAGGAAATGAGAGAGAGAGAGAGAGAGGGTGCATGCTGATGAAATAGTTTTCCAGTATAATGAAGGGAAGCACTCCATAATAAACGCTAATTAGTCAGTGTTGACTAACGAGCAGAGACCTTCCTCCCATAAATAATGTATTAAATACACCTCCTAATTATAAATACATATTTTCTTGAATAATTTTGGAATTTTAAATCAAACGAATAATGAATAATAATAATTATCAATTATACAGAATTACATTGTGAATCAGTCTGGCATGGCTTAAGGTTATATTTTTTCAAATTCTTGTTCATTTTAAATTAATTAACCAGAAAATGAATATATGTTTGTCAACTAATTAATTAATGCACATAAATAATGTGTAATTTACCTATTTCAAGGGTTAACTGAGGAGACAGGGCGGATATTTTTTTATTATTTTTTTTTACAATGACATTTTTTTCCCTTCCATGAAATCCAAGCCACAATCAAAGCTTTACGAAAGCGGAATACTTCAAAGGGGGCAAAAAGAGAAAATTATATCAAATCATGATTATTATTTTGGTTAAGTAATCCCACATTTCATTATTAATTTAAATCGCATCGGGATTAAAAAAATCTTTCTGGCTCCCTGTACGGTTCAAATAAATATTTAGAAAATATAAATTTNCAAATCATACAAGAAAATAATATAGTGAAGTTGTTGGCTACTGAGATATATATGTTAGAGGTAGTTCAGACAAACCAACCAATAAAATAATTTAGGCAAATAAATCGTAACTTGTAATGTGTCAAGGCAATGTAGAAGTAACGGGAATCAGAAAGGAGTAATTAGTAAAGCATTGATTTATGTTCAATTTATTTCAAAAAATATGTGCTAGATATAAAATAAAAATTTCAACATTTTATATATTTGCGCTTCATTGATAATTAAAAAAAAAGATTATAAAACATCAAATTTGACAGAATTTTTATGGAGAAAACTTAAAACTAATTAAACAAACAAATTTCATTATTAAAAATAATCAATGTACAAAAGGCATACTGTAAAACATATACATTAAATTAAAAAAAAAAAAAAACTGTTTTACATAAATATTTAAATTAGTATGTAATTCGTTTGATGGAGAAGCTGCCAATTACAATAGTTTGTTTTGTTTTTTTTTGTTTTTCATATTATTATTATGAAGTGTTGGCAATGACGAGGTCAAGCGGCCATTTCCTATTCAGGCGACGTGATGGATTATCAGGATGGGTAATACTGATAGAGTTTGGGCTAAAGAATTGGGATGCATGGAAAGGCCAGAGTGGAATTTATTAAAACGGGTTGTAATGATGCCCTTAACTGAAGGGATTTTAAGGTCATTGTGGAGTATGGAGTTTGCGACGTAATAGGGTGCATCAACTATAATTCTGAGGATTTTGGATTGGAAGGACTGTATTCTTTGGAAGTTGGATGGTTAAACAATTCCCCACAGTTCGACTCCATACGTCCACATAGGTCTCAGTAACGTCTTATAAATGGTAAGTTTGTTGGTCACAGTTAAGATTGCGGCTTAGTAGCTTGTAAAGTTGTCCAAATCTCCTATTTAGTTACTGATGTTTGATTTTTGTATGTGTGTTCCACGTTAGTTAAGAGTCAAGATGAATGACCAGGTAACTGATGCAGTCGGAAGTTGGGATAGGAATACCATGAAAGTAAATTCTGCTAGGTTGTTTCTTCCTTAGTGTGAACGTAACATGACATCATTTGCTTTCGTTAACCTTAATGCGCCAGAGCTGGCACCATCGCTGTATGTCCATGGGATGCCGTTGGAGATTTTTCCTGGCAGTATGTGAGTCGGGATCGGAAGAAGGATTGTTTGTTAATCCGCAAAGGTTGCAAGGAGTGTGTAAGGATGAGAGGGGATATAAACATTTACCTAAAATTAATTACCCATTAATAAGAATGATATATAATTAATTAATAATAACCAATAACGATTGGATTGTTATGTGGAAATGGATAAATTATCTTAACTACGTCTAAAAAATATAATTTTTTTTATAAATATAATAAAATATATGTTGTAAAATATACGATATATTAAACAGATACAGCTTCGTATTTCACGTCTATTTATAGGATATTGGAAAGTGCAAAACCTAGAGGAATGTTTAAAAAATTCAATACGATAGAGAGTTGTGAAAAATGGTTACAGCGTTAACTCTATGAACGCCTTCATAATGTCCGCCTTTACCCGCACAACACGTACGCATAACAGTAGTGTCTAAAAGGCTGTACTAAGAGATACAAGAGTAAAAGCAATATTCTAATTCGGAATAAAAATAGTATACTGAATATATATAATCTTGCTTAAATCTAAATAATAGAAAAAAATAAAAAGCATGCATCTTTTCTAGACCAGAATATCAACAACTGCTGAGTCCTGACTGCAGTCGTGACAAAAATCCCGTGCTGTGATCTGCTAAGATTTTTATATCTTAATTTTTATTAACATCTTTAAAGATCTATTTACTTGAATATTATTTATTTATTACCAATTATAACTAACTCGAATTGCAGCTAATAACCTCAAAAAGAGGTCAAAATGAATAAACCTCCTGTTATTAATCCACCGGCAGCTAAAAGACAATAGTTTCTTAAATTTGACAATCATACTCAATTAGGAAGTGAAAATGTAAATAATGATAATATTAATAAGTTGCTGATAATGAAAAGAACAGATAATGCATCACTAAATAAAGTCTCCCCATTTCTATTGCACAAAGTAATTAAATCGTCAGCAGAATAACCTAAAATCGTTAACAAATTAAGTGACGGAACAATTTTAATAGAGACTAACCATCAAGCTCAATCTGATAAACTGCCAAACATAAAAAACATAGAAACCATGATGATAATTGTAGTAAAGTAAACCCACATTTCATTATTAATTTGAATCGTACCAGGACCTAGAAAAAAACTCTATCTCAGTCGGGGAGGTAGAGAGTTTTTTTTTTCTAACTCCCTGTACGATTCAAATAAATAAAAAACATAGGTAGAGAAAAACCAATGGCAGTAATTCCCCATGATAAACTAAATATGTCTATGGGCATTATTTACTGTCCAGATTTAGATGAACTGAATGAGGAAAATATATTAGTGGAACTGAAAGAACCAAATGTGAAATCAATTAAAAGAATAATTTCAAATAAATTTAGTATGGATAAAAAACCCATATGTAATATATTAACAATTAGTTTATCTAATTTACCTGAAATTGTAAAAGTATATTTCTCGAACTTGACAACACGCATTTAGGTGCCCACCCCTAAAATTTATAACCTGTCTTAAATTTGGTAACATGGCTGCAAAATGTAATAAAAATCCGGTTTGTTCTCAGTGTGAGGAGGATCGGCATGCAGGCACTTACAATGCTGGAAAATTACAATTTCCCTCTTGTGTAAATAGTTTAGGCCAGCAAAACAGTTTTAACACTAACTGCCCCCAGTTTATGGAAGAAAAACAAATAAAAACAGTTCAGTTTAAAAATAAACTTCCTTACAATGTTGCTAAGGGCCAGTATTTTGGGCAGAATCCCACAGTATTAAATAAATCATCTGCAGAAGCACTAAAGAGGAAAATGGAGTGCGTAGACACAGGAAGTAAAGCAGATACATCATTTATTATGAACACTTTTTTTTACTATAACGGCGTGTTATCCAATAGGTCATTAACGCCATGGGTCAGTATTGGACCTATGGCTGGGCAGAACACCCAAGACCGGCCCCAAGACGAGAAAGAGAGACAGAGGAAGGGAACGCGACGGGGGCACAGCCAGACTTTTCCATCTTGTGACAGTGCTTCCTAAGAGGATGTTCTGAGTCGAAGCTCCCGTTTCCTGGGCAGTACGCGCTCCTCCTCCCGCAGAGCTCCCACAGCCCACAGAGGTTCTGGGCAAATGTGTCCAGCACCCACCCCACACCACCGATCGGCCCCAAGACGAGAAAGAGAGACAGAGGAAGGGAACGCGACGGGGGCACAGCCAGACTTTTCCATCTTGTGACAGTGCTTCCTAAGAGGATGTTCTGAGTCGAAGCTCCCGTTTCCTGGGCAGTACGCGCTCCTCCTCCCGCAGAGCTCCCACAGCCCACAGAGGTTCTGGGCAAATGTGTCCAGCACCCACCCCACACCACCGATCGGCCCCAAGACGAGAAAGAGAGACAGAGGAAGGGAACGCGACGGGGGCACAGCCAGACTTTTCCATCTTGTGACAGTGCTTCCTAAGAGGATGTTCTGAGTCGAAGCTCCCGTTTCCTGGGCAGTACGCGCTCCTCCTCCCGCAGAGCTCCCACAGCCCACAGAGGTTCTGGGCAAATGTGTCCAGCACCCACCCCACACCACCGATCGGCCCCAAGACGAGAAAGAGAGACAGAGGAAGGGAACGCGACGGGGGCACAGCCAGACTTTTCCATCTTGTGACAGTGCTTCCTAAGAGGATGTTCTGAGTCGAAGCTCCCGTTTCCTGGGCAGTACGCGCTCCTCCTCCCGCAGAGCTCCCACAGCCCACAGAGGTTCTGGGCAAATGTGTCCAGCACCCACCCCACACCACCGATCGGCCCCAAGACGAGAAAGAGAGACAGAGGAAGGGAACGCGACGGGGGCACAGCCAGACTTTTCCATCTTGTGATAGTGCTTCCTAAGAGGATGTTCTGAGTCGAAGCTCCCGTTTCCTGGGCAGTACGCGCTCCTCCTCCCGCAGAGCTCCCACAGCCCANTGAATACGGACCGTGACAGTGAACGTATGTATTCGGCCAGAAGATGGACAATGTCCGAAAGCGCTCGCCAACGGGAGATGGTGTACAGAAACCAATGAAGACGGAGAATATAAGGTATGAGAGGTTATTATTATTTCTACCACCAATGAATATAGAACTGTCATACCTTATACTCTCCGTCTTCATTGGTTTCTGTTGGGAGATGGTGTACAGAAACCAATGAAGACGGAGAATATAAGGTATGAGATTAATATATACGTTACATTACACTCACACACACATATCACGCACGATATTTTTCATTATTTTTTCTTTATTCTTCCACCTATCCGCAGATAACTAAAATGAGGTAGATACTATCATACCTTCTATTATCCGTCTTCATTGGTTTCTGCAAACCATCTTCTGTTGGCTTGCAGAAACCAATGAAGACGGATAATAGAAGGTATGATAGTTCTATTTTCATTGGTAGTGATAATAACCCTTTAAATTATTTACCTGAGGTAGATACCATTGAATTGAATTATTGAATTAATTTTCATTACTAATTTTAAATAGATCATATTTTTTTTTTTTTCCATTTAATTCCCAAATCCAAATTCAGCTCTTTTTATTTTATTTTCTATCAAAGGTATTGGTCAAGAATTCGAGTACCAGTTTTTGACATTTTGAAATGAGCAAGATCGATGAAATCTGAAGAGCATATTTTGTGAGTGCGTGCTTTTGTTTATAAGATTTTTTTTAGATTCCATATATTTGGGTTTAATAATACTATGGATAAAATTACGAACAAGTGGCTGAACAAATACATGTGAAATATTAGGATTCGTAGGTTAGATTTGTAGGTTCTAAAAGCGCATTGGAAGTTTTATTTATTTCATTGGAAGTAATGTATTTATACTCATGTACACTTATTTAGCTTTATATCATCATGTCTTATCATATTTATAAAATAAATCTGTATATTAGTATGATAAACTTTAATAGCCTTTATAACAAATTATTTTTTATAATAACATGTGGTTATTGTTAACCAAAAGGTACAATGGTTAAATGCTATTTTAACAATTGTACCTTTTTCTTTGTCATTGCACTGAGGACATAACTATTCCACCAAATTATTCTTAGCGATTTAAATTTAGTTATTCCTGTCTGGTTTTAAATTTCAAAAATCTAAATAGTTTACCTACTAATCTAATCTTGTTTTTGCCTAATAACCTAATCTTTTCATATAGTAATTGGTTGCATTTATTGATTACAATCCTTTTTTTTTTTTTTGTATTGTTCCACTGATATGCTTACCGCTATAAATTAGAAATAAATAAAATTTATAAGTATATGTATGCTTATATTACTATGTGTCAAATAGCTTTGGTTGCAGCAGAGTTTCTCTAACTAACTCGAATTGCAGCTAATAACCTCAAAAAGAGGTCAAAATGAATAAACCTCCTGTTATTAATCCACCGGCAGCTAAAAGACAATAGTTTCTTAAATTTGACAATCATACTCAATTAGGAAGTGAAAATGTAAATAATGATAATATTAATAAGTTGCTGATAATGAAAAGAACAGATAATGCATCACTAAATAAAGTCTCCCCATTTCTATTGCACAAAGTAATTAAATCGTCAGCAGAATAACCTAAAATCGTTAACAAATTAAGTGACGGAACAATTTTAATAGAGACTAACCATCAAGCTCAATCTGATAAACTGCCAAACATAAAAAACATAGAAACCATGATGATAATTGTAGTAAAGTAAACCCACATTTCATTATTAATTTGAATCGTACCAGGACCTAGAAAAAAACTCTATCTCAGTCGGGGAGGTAGAGAGTTTTTTTTTTCTAACTCCCTGTACGATTCAAATAAATAAAAAACATAGGTAGAGAAAAACCAATGGCAGTAATTCCCCATGATAAACTAAATATGTCTATGGGCATTATTTACTGTCCAGATTTAGATGAACTGAATGAGGAAAATATATTAGTGGAACTGAAAGAACCAAATGTGAAATCAATTAAAAGAATAATTTCAAATAAATTTAGTATGGATAAAAAACCCATATGTAATATATTAACAATTAGTTTATCTAATTTACCTGAAATTGTAAAAGTATATTTCTCGAACTTGACAACACGCATTTAGGTGCCCACCCCTAAAATTTATAACCTGTCTTAAATTTGGTAACATGGCTGCAAAATGTAATAAAAATCCGGTTTGTTCTCAGTGTGAGGAGGATCGGCATGCAGGCACTTACAATGCTGGAAAATTACAATTTCCCTCTTGTGTAAATAGTTTAGGCCAGCAAAACAGTTTTAACACTAACTGCCCCCAGTTTATGGAAGAAAAACAAATAAAAACAGTTCAGTTTAAAAATAAACTTCCTTACAATGTTGCTAAGGGCCAGTATTTTGGGCAGAATCCCACAGTATTAAATAAATCATCTGCAGAAGCACTAAAGAGGAAAATGGAGTGCGTAGACACAGGAAGTAAAGCAGATACATCATTTATTATGAACACTTTTTTTTACTATAACGGCGTGTTATCCAATAGGTCATTAACGCCATGGGTCAGTATTGGACCTATGGCTGGGCAGAACACCCAAGACCGGCCCCAAGACGAGAAAGAGAGACAGAGGAAGGGAACGCGACGGGGGCACAGCCAGACTTTTCCATCTTGTGACAGTGCTTCCTAAGAGGATGTTCTGAGTCGAAGCTCCCGTTTCCTGGGCAGTACGCGCTCCTCCTCCCGCAGAGCTCCCACAGCCCACAGAGGTTCTGGGCAAATGTGTCCAGCACCCACCCCACACCTAAGACCGACCCCAAGACGAGAAAAAGAGACAGGGGAAGGAAACGCGACGGGGGCACAGCCAGACTTTTCCATCTTGTGATAGTGCTTCCTAAGAGGATGTTCTGAGTCGAAGCACCCGTTTCCTGGGCAGTACGCGCTCCTCCTCCCGCAGAGCTCCCACAGCCCACGGAGGTTCTGGGCAAATGTGTCCAGCACCCACCCCACACCCATCCAAGACCGACCGCAGGTCGCCCGACCCAGGTCCGTGTATAGCATCCTGAATGTGGTTATTAGGTATCAGCTATTGGTGTTTGTATTTTAGCTTTATATCAGCTATCTGGATAATCAGAACGAAACCTTCTGAACCCAGCCTGCCAGAGTGGAGGGGCTATCAAAGGCCGACCTCCCATACCCCTCCTGTCTTCCCCTACCGTCTCACCCCAACTCAAACCATTCCCATCCTCTACCTCCCCTGAGCCCACTCCCCCATCGTGCTTCCTCTAGTAAGCGCGATATTTTTCTACCCCGTAAACCACCTTCCAAATCTCCTACAGAATTACCTAATTCTCTTAAATCAGAGAAAAAACATTCAAATAGAAGAAAGAGTAGAAAAACATGACATATATATGGATTCCTGTTAATTCTCATAGTAATTCCAAGTTATCCATTCTTCTTATAATAATATTATTCTTTGCTTTACTGTGTCTTCAATCTTCCTACAACAGAGGAAAATTCATTTTCTCCCTATAATATTCTTTATATATATATA
>KZ807524.1:193558-204906 GCA_000696205.2 Oncopeltus fasciatus | reverse complement strand
GTCCTTGTGGTGTAATGGATTAATTAGCATTCCAGCCCGGATAGCAGGAGGTCCAGGTTCGATTCCTGGCGAGGACAGATAGTTTTTTATTTTCTGTTCCCTCTCATTAATTATTATAGCCATTAAAGAATCGCAGCGTTTGTTTGAGGGGTAACGAATAAAATTAAAGTATTTACAAAAGGATTCTAACTATTTTACCTAACTGTAATTATTCGCGTACATTGGCCTGAACGCTAGGGCCACGAAAGCTACAGTCGACCTGGATTTAATATCCATCCATCTATACCTGACATTACCTTACGACTATGCATAATAATATACCTGTGTATAACAGCTTTACTGAAAAACCTATGACTACAACAACCTAACAAACTAAACGTTATTATTCTGGGTAGATGTTGAAGCGAAAGACATTCAGTGAAAGGTAGAGCTTTATCTAGAGGGATGCCATTCCAGTTATAATTCTTATGGGGTGAGGGGCTTCTGACAAGGCTGTCATTGTGGTAAATGCACCAGAAAAGTGATGTGAACTTTTCTTACAATTTTTTTTAAAACAAAAAGTAAAATAAAATACCAAATGCCTTATTAAATTGATTATTATGGAATAGGTATTTTTATGTACACATTTCTTTAGACATTTTTGAGAAATTATGAACTCTCATTCAGTTCACAAATTCTTTTGTCGAATAATGTAGGAAAAGAGCATTGATCACACCTTCAAAATTATGATTAATTGTCTTACATTTCTATGCGATTCTTCATAACATTCTCTGTGGCGGCGTTTTCGCTGGTTAGAAATTATTAAATAATAATAAATATTTAATATTGAAAATAAAAGAAAAAGAAAGAAAAATTGAATGTAAGAGGTAGCAACTTACAGGGTAGCTTCAGCAGGTAGTTCGATCCTCTCACTCATCTGCAGTTTTTCCTCCAAAGCGGCCCTGAAATTAAAGGTCTCTAACTCGGCCAAGAGAAAAACCCAAAAATTCAGAGCACTTACCTTCTGGGAATGCGTGGCAGCCGTGAGTGAACGGAGAGATGTGGACTGTATTACGAATTGGAGGCGCATAAGGCGGCACGAAATACTAAGACTTTTATACTTTAAAACACTTTGTATTTACTGGAAGCAGAGTGGTTTCTGGAAACTGGAAGCAGAGTTCTCCAATGACAGCTGGAAGCAGAGTGTCTCCTGTGAGAGCTGGAAGCAGAGTGAGAAAGAGGTAGGGGGACACTGCATTTAGGCGATAAGGGACGCGAGTTCAGGTGAGTCACCCTGTGCCGAGATTAGGGCGCTCGGGACTGATAAATGGAGGATTACGGCGCGAACATTCTCAGTGCTTTTTGTTTTTACTTTCCGGTTCCTGGCCTTTAAGAAAATATAAGATAATTTAGATATTGTATATTTTATTTCATTATTTTATGCATTTAACTATTGAATATGTATTTATTTATTATTAGTAAGTCTGGTAGTTATGAAAGTAATTGAATATTTCATAAAAAATTCATTCTCTCTCCTTTCATCCCCTCCCCAACTAAAGTTAGGATTACATAAATTAAAACTAATCAACTTTTATAGTTAAAAAAGTAGACTGGCTACTACTAAAGAGGAAGAGGTAGGAGAGGATATTTTTGGAAAGTTCACTGCATTCCAGTCTGATGTCATAGTTGAGAACATTTATGATTTTTATCAATGGTATTTTGCGAATTAAGGCAAAAATTTAAATGAATATAGCTAAAAGAAAGGCTTTAAATTACAAACAGACTTTATTTATTCAGAAGGGAGAATGGGTTCTAGAATATTAAATTTTGAATAGAAATTCTGTTTTGATGATTCGTAGTCATTCTAAAGTTTTGTTAGCCATAATCAAAAAACAGTGATTTATGGTTTTCCTGTTTATGGATTATGACCACATAAGTTTGGCCACATATTGTATTATCTATGTGACAAACCTACGAAGGACCACTGAAAATAAACTTTTCAGAAATGATATTTCATTCTTGGGTTAGTGGTTTGTATCACAAGTGTATGTATGGATGTTCCTGTCGAAGGAGAGTGGTTTGGGATATGTCTGTGGTGTCATATTTACTATTATTATAATTTATTTATTAAATTTCTGTTAATATAAAACAGTTTGAAATTTTATTACAATGAAGAACAAATAACAAAGTAAAAATAACATTCAATGACAATCGCATGAAGAGAGAAGGTGACAAATAATGCGGGTAAAGCGGGAGGAGATTAGTTCTTGAACAAATAGGAAATATCCCATATGTGAATAATTTTAATAAAAATCGTAGTGAAGGGAGGTATTGGATACGTAATAGGGAGCATTAGCGATTATTGTGAGGGTTTTGGATTGAAAGGACTGGATTCGTTGGATGTTGGAAGGCTTAGCGGCACCCCAGATTTCTACACCGTATGTCCAGATTGGTCATAATAAGGTCTTGCAGAGCGTAAGCTTGTTTATTATTGTTCGATTAGAGTTTCTGCTTATGAGTCTGTATAGGAGACCATGTCGCCGATTTAGTACTTGTCTTTTCATTTTAGTATGTTTGCCCCATGTGACTCTTGAGTCAAGATGGAACCCCAGGTAACGAACGGAATTTGAATGTGGTAAAGGAACATTGTTTAATTTCACAATTTCAGGAATGTATTTTTTCATCAGTTGGAAAGTAACTTGAACAATGTGTTCTGTTCACATGAACAGTGAAGAAAATGTTTTATTCCATTGAATTTTATTCTCCATTTGCCACACAATTGTTTGATTTTTTTTTTTAAGATCTTGTAGGTTCCTAAAAGCAGTTTTAAGATCGTGGTGGGGTGGTCTCATATTTTCAGCTTTTTCTTTGGAAGAGATCTAAGAAAGACAGCAGTTAGAACGGGTATTCCGTTAACTGTCAGCTTTACAATATGTAGGGCTCTACTTGTTATCAAAGAGCCAGTCGTGGGACAGTGATTTGAGATATAAGTGGGGGTGACCTATTGCCAGAAGTAAAAGGGATAATCCTTGTGAATATTGATTCATTTTCGCAGCTGTGAGAAAAAGAACACTCAAGTAAATTTCTGCGTTACTGTCTGGTTCCCCTTTTTGTGAATTTTTTAATTGTAACAGGTGACTCAAGTTTTGTTTGAAGACGATAAGAGCAATTCATGTGAACGTCAGAGCAAACAAGAAATTCACATATTGGTTTATTACTTCATTGCATCTCAGAAGCATGTAGAATTAATATGTATGAAATATGAAAAATAATATATCATACATATTCATGCAGCACTAAGTTATGATTTATCAGATTGTTACAATTTTTTTTTTCCGAAAATGCTGTATTAAAAATAAACATATTGGAAATCGATAGTAGATTCATTTGTTATCTAAATAGATATTGAATGGGAGATTCGGTCCTTGCATAAGAAATTGTCAATCTTGTTCGATTGAAATCGGGCCTAAGTGACGGGGACTGGGTGGTTGACACTCAAATACACTCAGCTTTATTGCTCGAATCCCACTCCTAACGTATGAATCTTTTCTCCAACTATAGTTCACTTCCTCACTCACTTTATAATGCAATCACTATTATCACTAATAGTATCTCTAGTTCACTTTATAATATACTCAATGAAGCCCGATATGCGTGGTGCACAACTATAAGCGGGAATATAAATTAGAAATAAATATAGGAAATACTTTTTCAAAAGTTTTCAAGGTATTTAGATAGAGAAAATGTAGGATTTTCGAGTTATACTGTTATCTGTTATTTAAGCCAATTGAAAAAACAGTTTTTCTCCAAATCATCTGCAGTAATTTTAAACTGGAGGCCACTGTATGCAGCGATAAACATTTAAGACAAATCCGGTCAAATCTAAAAAATTCACTGCCCCCAGATTCAGTGGTAGAAAAATGACTAAAACATTATGTTTCCTGATTCACACAGCTCTAAAACGTTATCATTCGTCGTATCGCAAATTGAAGATATGACCTGATTAAAGTACTGTTTTATTATTATTTTAATATTTCCCAAAAGAAATTTAGAACCAGTATTTTTTATAACTAAAGAAACTTAAGTGCAATGTAAACTAGAAGAAAAAATATGAAGATCCGCAAAATGGAGCCTTTAGAAATTTTTTTGGAATACAACTAGATATTAGTATTTTTTAAAGAACAGAAAAAACAAGAACAAATTCTTCGAAAACTGTAAATTAAAACTCTTCCCTTGTTATTTCAAGACTTATCCTAATAAGCTTAAGAAAAGCTAATTCTATAACAAATTTTTAGATTTTAGAAAAGCTTAATCTTAATTAAATTAAATATCTNTTAATTAGATAATGTTGCAATCAAATAAATTAATTTTAAAAATATATAATATAAGCAATATTTTCCTGATAAGGCCAACCAACCCTATTCCAGCCTTGCATACATAAATTCAAATACTCGATCGGCTTGCTCCCTTCTCCTATAATCGTACAATCGAATTACACAAGCTAATTACTACTCCATGGTGGCGTGAAATTGAAAATTTAAAATTTATTACATAATCATAATAGTATATTTAGTAAGCAATTTAACTAAATGTGTTAAATACCTTCTTTTTTTTTTCTTTCAATGTGCAGAAAAGGAATAAGCTGGAAATGTAGCTGTCAGAACTTATTCTACAGTACTTATACTTATTCCATAAAGTGACTAGTTGAAGTGAATAGATCTTGTTTGAAAGCAAGTCTTGAATGTTGTCGATTTGACAAGAAATGTCAGAGAGATGTGATTCAACCGGACGACACCTGTTGATAACAAACCCCATATTTCAAGCACCCCTCCTCAGTGACATTTTGTCAGAGCATCTTTGGCATAAAAATATCCCAACAATAATTGAGCCATGCGTCATGTAAGGAATTTCCAAATAAATTTAATGTAATTCCTGTTATATGTAGAGTTTGAGGTCTACCAAAAGGGTCAGATGTTGGATAATTTTAATAATGCTTTCATAAAAATAATTAATTACATAATTCATTTAATGAATGATGTAGAAGTATATTACCGTTTCATTCAGTTTTTTTCAAGGAAAATTCCATTGAAATATTTTGCAGTACGTTCCATTGTATTAATACAAAAGCACATTACATGTTTTTTTTCTTTTTTTTTTTTTTCTTTAATCCTTCAGGAAATTTTGAACAAATGGTTTTACTTTGTATAATAAATTAAATATTGAATGTAATTTTTTTACTTCCTCCCCAATGTAGTAAAATAAAAATTGTATTATAATTATATATATATATTGGACTGGTACTCACGAAATTGGTAATATTTTTCGAACTTCTACATGTAGACCATTTAACGTACATATTGTCAATCTAACGATCGATTACCAATGATGAAGTACTTAATTCAAGCAGTTGAAAAACGATTTACAGAGCTTATTTAAAAGCTCGATCTGAATGGGATAAACATACATAGAATTAAATCTCTGAAAGTTGAAAACTTTCTAAAAGCTCTGAGGTGATAATACTTTATCCTCTTAGTGGAAGCTTCTAAGACCATCCCCCAGGAATGGTAAGCCCCCGAGGCAGGTTTCTCGACTGCTCTCCGAAGGGAAATCTTGCTGAAGGATCTCTCTCCAGTACGACTTACAGCCTTCGGGATTGACATACTCACACTTGAGAGTATCGGAGGAAAATAAACATAATTTCTTGAGTTCAAGCTATTGTGCCAGTCTTCTACCTCTCAAAGATGAGTGTTCTCTTATGCGCATATGTTCTGACATCAAGTAGTAGATGTGGAGAAGTAATGTACATGATTCCTTTTCAAAACACGAGGGCTTAATAACGGTACGCTTTTCTGTAGATATCTCCTTCACATAATTTCCATGAGTAGAACGCCCATAACATATTATCTTAGGAGTAAGATTTTTTCTATTTATACATATATATATACAAATGAATATTCTGTCTTGCTTACTTCCCATTACTTTGGAAATTTTCCACAATAGTCCTTTCTCAAATCAAATAAGACACCCGAATACTCCTCCTCTTATCGTCGAAAAATATTCGAAAAAAAAATTCCTCTTAAAACGAATGTTGGCGATCCTACAGTCAAATAAATAATCTTATCCCCAATCATTAGTTTGAATTCCACCCTCATTATCCCTATTCCCAGCAAGTGTTTCGTGTTGTAGATCGCATCTCATCAATTATTGAGAAAAAGAGTATTGTTTGAGTGCGTTTCTGGATGTGTCACATGCCTTTGATCGTGTCTGGCACATGCGCCTTCTATACAAACTGAAGTGTATCCTCACAAATACTCTCTATCTAATTATCCGCTGATAATTATCCAACCGATTTTTCCGAGTCCAACAGGGAATAGATTAATCCAACTACTGATCTGTACAAGCGGGAGTTCCTCAGGGCAGTGTGCTCGGACCTATTATCTATATAATTTGTACTTCTGACTTCCCAACGACAGCTGACACTCTCTCTGCTAGCTCTGCCGATGATACGGTCATCATCGATCGCGTCAGATCCTGATCCCACAGTATAGCCGCTTGGTAAGATGTGGCGTATAAAAATGTCCACGTCACATTCACTCTCCCCATTAAGCCTCCACTAATCTATCCTTCATCGAAATTCCTATTCCCCAATCCAACTCCGTAAGATACCTCGGTTTCAACTTGGACTCAAAACTTACTTGAAAAGAACATAAAAGCGAAAGATACATACCAAAACAGGCGTTACGGACTATTATATAGTCTACTCGGACGAACTTCGAAATTATTAGTACACAACAAATTATTATATACACAAAACTATTCTTAAACCTATTTGGACATACGATATAGAACTCTAGGGCACCGTTAAACCTTCAACATAAAACGCATGTATCCAACTGTACCCTTCACAATAACCTCAAAATCGACCTCTTTAAAGACTTAATTCCCATTAGTTTTTCCAAATTTCATTCCCGCCTCATACAACATCCTAATCCCATAGCCCATCAAATATCTTCCCAAACATATCCCGATAATCTTGCACAGCGACTTAAACGGAGATGACCCCGTGATCTTCTATAACGAGGGAACTTAGTTAAATTATTTATTTCGTATATATATATATATATATATATACATTTACATACACTCATGCTATTTTAAACAGACCCTATTTTTTGATTATGATCATGAAGATTATAGATGAACCTAGTAGAAATAGTTCAAAAAGACGTGTCATGCACCCAACGTGAATAGCTAGATTAGTAAGGCAGCATTGGCCTTTGGTCACCCAAAAGTTTCATGATTACAAGAAAGTAACAGGAGAGAACTGGTAACTCGAGTCACGTCTATCCTATGACTAAGTCCACTCACAGTAANTCCACAATTCCATGTGCCTAAGCAATATTTTCCTGATAAGGCCAACCAACCCTATTCCAGCCTTGCATACATAAATTCAAATACTCGATCGGCTTGCTCCCTTCTCCTATAATCGTACAATCGAATTACACAAGCTAATTACTACTCCATGGTGGCGTGAAATTGAAAATTTAAAATTTATTACATAATCATAATAGTATATTTAGTAAGCAATTTAACTAAATGTGTTAAATACCTTCTTTTTTTTTTCTTTCAATGTGCAGAAAAGGAATAAGCTGGAAATGTAGCTGTCAGAACTTATTCTACAGTACTTATACTTATTCCATAAAGTGACTAGTTGAAGTGAATAGATCTTGTTTGAAAGCAAGTCTTGAATGTTGTCGATTTGACAAGAAATGTCAGAGAGATGTGATTCAACCGGACGACACCTGTTGATAACAAACCCCATATTTCAAGCACCCCTCCTCAGTGACATTTTGTCAGAGCATCTTTGGCATAAAAATATCCCAACAATAATTGAGCCATGCGTCATGTAAGGAATTTCCAAATAAATTTAATGTAATTCCTGTTATATGTAGAGTTTGAGGTCTACCAAAAGGGTCAGATGTTGGATAATTTTAATAATGCTTTCATAAAAATAATTAATTACATAATTCATTTAATGAATGATGTAGAAGTATATTACCGTTTCATTCAGTTTTTTTCAAGGAAAATTCCATTGAAATATTTTGCAGTACGTTCCATTGTATTAATACAAAAGCACATTACATGTTTTTTTTTTTTTTTTTTTTTTTCTTTAATCCTTCAGGAAATTTTGAACAAATGGTTTTACTTTGTATAATAAATTAAATATTGAATGTAATTTTTTTACTTCCTCCCCAATGTAGTAAAATAAAAATTGTATTATAATAAATAAGTGAATCCATTTTAACCAGTCTTAATAATATAAGGAATGCTACCAACCGTGTCTTGAAGAAATTTCTCAAATCCAAAATCCCTCACCTCACAGTTAGCCTTCACGCTTCCTCCCATGCAAATATTTTTTTCATTTTAGAAGTAAAATTCCAATCAAACAACCAAGTACAAGATTGCTTGATTTTACCTACTACAGGTAGATAAAGCTAAATACATAGAGTTGAATACAGACCGTGACAGTGAACGCATGTATTCGGCCACGAGGATGGACAATGTCCGAAAGTGCTCGCCAACAGAAGATGGTTTGCAGAAACCAATGAAGACGGATAAATAGAAGGTATGATAGTTCTAAATACATCCTTTGAACTCCGTCGTCTCCTTCTCTACCTGTTTTACCTAGATCTACCTCTTTGGATTACCTTAATTCTCACCAGGTTCAACGTACATACATCCTTTGATCTCTCCGGCCTACTCTTCTACATGCCCCTTTCTCTTTTGAACATTCCTCCCTTTGCCTGACTCTCCCCACTTTTGATTTGCCAGGTTTCCGTGAAACTCCCTACTTTAATCTGATCATTAGGTATTTAAAAATACTTATATATATTTTTCTATATATTATTCCATAAAGAAAAGTATGTATTCTTTAATATGATAATAATGGAATTTAAAATATAATAAGTGTATCCTCACAAATACTCTCTATCTAATTATCCGCTGATAATTATCCAACCGATTTTTCCGAGTCCAACAGGGAATAGATTAATCCAACTACTGATCTGTACAAGCGGGAGTTCCTCAGGGCAGTGTGCTCGGACCTATTATCTATATAATTTGTACTTCTGACTTCCCAACGACAGCTGACACTCTCTCTGCTAGCTCTGCCGATGATACGGTCATCATCGATCGCGTCAGATCCTGATCCCACAGTATAGCCGCTTGGTAAGATGTGGCGTATAAAAATGTCCACGTCACATTCACTCTCCCCATTAAGCCTCCACTAATCTATCCTTCATCGAAATTCCTATTCCCCAATCCAACTCCGTAAGATACCTCGGTTTCAACTTGGACTCAAAACTTACTTGAAAAGAACATAAAAGCGAAAGATACATACCAAAACAGGCGTTACGGACTATTATATAGTCTACTCGGACGAACTTCGAAATTATTAGTACACAACAAATTATTATATACACAAAACTATTCTTAAACCTATTTGGACATACGATATAGAACTNAACAATATAAAATAAATAGGAAAAAATAAGCATTATATTATATTATTAACAGTTATGTTTGTTCTTTTTTTTATGCAGTGGATATTTTGACTCAAACATCGTATAAATGCAAACATAAATTATCTTTTACTTCTCCAATTATCTCAAATATTCTACAAAAGGAATTTCATATTCATCTCAATAATAATATATTTCTAAACACTATTAGCCAATAACTGTCACCCAGCTAGCCGATCAGTCCATGAAAGTGTATTTTCCTTTCCACATAAAATGAGTTGAAATTTTCCTAAAGATAAAATTTCAGGGTGCAGCGTGACATCAGCCATTTCAGTGTCTGGGAAAGAAATGTCATCTTCTGCGGATGCTAAGAAGAACAAGCAGTAATTCGTACGGGCCTCTTTGTTTTTTATGCAGCCGAGATAAATCAATATGTGGGCGGGGGTTGCACCCTTAGTGGGAGAGGTCAGGAGGGGTTCGCCATAAACTGTCACTCCCGCATCCAGCCGATAAGAAAAACTCCCCTCATTTAAGTTTGAACGTAAAGCAACAGTTTTCTTTGATGTTCTTCATATTAAAAGTTTAGCTCTTATAAATAAAGGATTGAACGTTTTACTTAGGCGAAGTACCTCCCTTTGCTTTGAGGGCAACCATTTTTTATTATATTTTTAGTACTTTTCCCCCCAAGATATTTCGTGGTAATTCATGCTTTGAGAACACTCACTTTGTTACATGTACTCCTATAATGAGCTAAGGGTTTACTGAAATATATATTTAGTATAGCCAGTCTTGCTAGACATAAATAAATTACATAATACATAGCTTCAATGCAGGGCGAAAAGAATTAACAATGAATAATACGTATTAAATGGTCAATACTTAACGTAACAATAAATCTATCGAAATGTACGCGATGCATTAACTGAGTAAGGTTAATGAATTATTACTCCTCATAATCTGAGTTTGATCAACTAGTATGTGAATTTCAGGTAAACATTCTGATATGTAAAGGTATCAAAATTTCTATAAAGAACGAAGATCTTTGAATATTAAATGTAACTATATATTAAGGTTCTATAAGTTTATGTATCAAATGTCATTTATCGAAATTCGGGTTCCCGGTGAGCCCCCACTAATTGGAATGAAAGGGAAAGTTGAAGTCCGTTTTTCGATACACCATTAAGTTCCACAATTCCATGTGCCCGCCGTGTTTTCGAACCAGAGGACTCAGGTAGTAGTCGGTGAAGTTCTACTACAGTGGGAACTTTGTACTTCAATTAGTCAAAAGGAGATCATTCGAGCCAATATTCGGGCCCGCACCTGCCTATCCACCGATCTCGAAACACAACTTAAATTGTATTGCGGGCAGCCTAAAAACTTCTAAAAGTTCTACTTAGGTTAAAGATAACCTAATATGATAATGGGAAAGATAGGTAATGAGTTGAACTTATTTAAAGAGGGGGGTAGACTCCGGAAGCCATTGATGAATACTGGCTATGAAAGGTTGTTACGACAAATGTGGCAATGCAATCAACTGGGATATTCAAGGAACATAATCAACTATTAGGAAACAATAAATGATGATATACAGGTAAAGAAATATGTAAATATCAGACTTTAAGGATTTAAAACAGTTTTGACCAATGAAATTAAAGTAGGAAAATACCCTCAAATATAATATTAAATTAAAAAAATGTAAAGTTTTCTAATGGTAATGAAATGTACTCGGACAGTTTCAAATAAGTGCCAATTCAAGGGCGTTTCTATCCCAGGGTTTTTTTTTTTTTTTTTTTTTTTTTTTTTTTTTTTTTTTTTTTTTTTTTTTTTTTTTTTTTTTTTTTTTTTTTT
>KZ807524.1:118759-133187 GCA_000696205.2 Oncopeltus fasciatus | reverse complement strand
TAAAAAAATGTATTTTTTTAATAAAGGATTATCTGCCAACGTTTCGGCTTACATTGTAAGCCATCTTCAGGGCTATCATGAAGATGAGAGAGGACGTCCTGTCCCTAAGTTCACATTTCCATGACACACAGTTTCAGTCATGGAAATGTGAACGTAGGTACAGGACGTCCTCTCTCGTCGTCATGATAGGCAGCCCTGAAGATGGCTTACAATGTAAGCCGAAACGTTGGCAGATAATCCTTTATTAAAAAATACATTTTTTTTTAATTTATATTTTTTTTTGTATCTACCTTGATCGAACCCCAACTAAAATTATCTTAGAATTATCTATGAAAGCAGAAAACGTCTTGGTACCCTGGCTGAAAAGCACTTGGAGGGATGAATGATGGAGGAACCATGATCTCTGATAGAAAACCTATATCCCTTATACTATAACCGGTATGAATGTATATTAGTTTTAGGTGGCTGGAGGGGGGGAAGGGCCATTACGTCCAGCCGGCGCTGTAATGAGAGAGGCGAGGTTTCATTTCGCTGCTCGAGGGGGTGGGGGGTGGACTACTTAATACAGGCTCTGCACGTAATGGGAAGAACTTCCCAACCCCTCATTATAAAAGTGAGGACTGACCCTCCACTGCCTCCGTCAAGAGGAAATTAATGATTCTTCAGCGGTGGAAAAAGAATACAGGTAGACAAAGGACTTCCTCCTGAGAAATCCCTCACGTAAATTGAAATATTTATAGTGTTATTCTACCTCAATCGGGTTTCCGAAGATGCGATTGTGCTGCTATCAGGATGGCCACCCCACGAATGCAATTATATTTAATTGCTTTCATACTCTTGTGCATTGTTAATCTTTTTCTCATACTAATCGGCTAACAATATTCTTCGGTGTCAAATTTAATGATCGGATAGTTGTTTTGTGTGGGTGGGGGGAGAGGTATTTTCTGAGATAAGGGTTTATATAAATGACCGTGTTTTGTATAAATAAAAAATGATTTTGTTTTGAGGAGGGAGTAGTCTCATTTCAGAGCTATTTTTTTTTTTTTTTTTACATTAAAACCTGAAGGATAGACTTAATTCGCTTTGTCTCTTGCTTTATTAAAAACTTCAACTAGTAGATCTCATAACTTCTATTAATTTCTCAAACTGGCTTGAGGAGAGTCACTAAATGGACTGCATTCCTGCAAAAGAATGTACCTCTCATCCTGTCTAATTCTCATGAAGTCAAGAAATAGCAGTTAGCAAGGGAAATGTCTTGAATCCCTGTGGACAACCTTACACGTGTTGTCCACAGTTCTGCTCTCTACACATGCTATGGAGAGATGCACAAGAGGAGAGTCACTAAATGGACTGCATTCCTGCAAAAGAATGTACCTCTCATCCTGTCTAATTCTCATGAAGTCAAGAAATAGCAGTTAGCAAGGGAAATGTCTTGAATCCCTGTGGACAACCTTACACGTGTTGTCCACAGTTCTGCTCTCTACACATGCTATGGAGAGATGCACAAGAGGAGAGTCACTAAATGGACTGCATTCCTGCAAAAGAATGTACCTCTCATCCTGTCTAATTCTCATGAAGTCAAGAAATAGCAGTTAGCAAGGGAATTGTCTTGAATCCCTGTGGACAACCTTACACATGTTGTCCACAGTTCTGCTCTCTACAAATTCTATGGAGTGATGTACCAGAGGGGAGTCTCTCAGTGGACTGCTGTCCTGCAAGAGAGTGAGACCTCTCTTCTGAGCTCTGATCTCACTTCTTCATATTCTGCGCACTTCTCATGAAATGAGTTTAATTCTAAAACATAATTATTTTCTTGCAATTTGAGATCTATAAAAAGAGATATGTTGTGGCCAATGCAGCTAGTCGTCCCATACACGGCTCTGCCTTCTCATATAGACTTCAGCTATATCAGATTATGAATATTTCTTTAACTTTGGAAAATTACCACTTGTTTAAAACAACACACAGAATTTTCCATGGAGATTTAGCGTTTTTATATTTTATTCTAAAAGTTGATAAACTCCTGAAATTCATTTAGTAAACCGACATTCATTCGTTGGAACGCGGGCCTCTGGACTTTTACTCGCAAGATTCGAAAATATCTTGAATCTTCTGCCCCCTTGTGATGAGAAGATGTTAACTGGGCCTCTTCCGACAAATACAAGGCTCAAGCTCATCTAAAGTAAATTTTATCCTAATCCTAACATGCCCAATCACTCTCGTCGGACTCCAATCCTTACTATCCTTCCCGGCAACTTAAACAGTGATTGCCTCGCGACCTTCAGGGCCATAATGCCTAAATATATTAGGAGTGGGGTCAATGGGCTTCTCCCTGCACAGTGATGTTCACTTATTTATTTAATTGTTATTTTTAATTTTTTTTTTATTATCATTTTTTTTCTATTTTAATTTCTCTATGTTACCAAATTACATAATGTAATAAATAAAGATTTATTAATTAAAAAAAAAAAGAGAACTTGGTCCAGCCTGACAATGACACTTATTTTTAGTAAGAGGGCATGTCCCAATCATTGAATAGAATTATTTTATTGTAAACAGCAAAACTTATTTATTATTGAATTTTAGGGCATTTTTCAAAATCCATTTCTCAGAGCATCCCAGAGCTGAAGTAAAAATATAATAATAAATCAATTTCAATCCTTAAGAAAAAATGTCGCACCATTCATATATTACAATAATTTTACTTCCCCTCTGGGAGATTTCAGAGCTTTAGGAATAAGATTTTGGTTCTCAAAAAAATTATTTAACTATAAACAATAAGTAATATTCTTATAATAATAAATATTCTTGATAATTATATTCCCCCCTCTTCTTCCACTCCCAAAAAATGTGTTTGAGTAGAGAATAGCCGTTAAGCTACATTACAGTACGAAATCCTTTCGAAATTATAGTAGCCTTCCCCAATTTTAAAATATAGTTGGGGATGTGGAAGTGCAGTATTTGGAAATAAATAAAAAAATATTCTACTCGTCAGTTTCGTATCCTTAAGAGTCATAATTTATAATATATTATTGAAATTTAAATTTTAGTAGGCTGCTAAAAAAATGATTTCATAGTTTCTAAAGCTCTGCCACTAAGCATAACGTGAATAGTGTCAAGCGGCCTAACATTACAGTGAAGAATTTTTTTAATTTAAGCTAAATAGTGACTACCTATGACAAGGCCTGTCAATTATACTAAACAATCATCCAAAAATAACGGTACCACATCGATATTAAATATAGTATTTACTTAATTAGGTAATCGCGTTAGATATTGTAGAATACAATAAAATAAAATAGAATTCTTATTTTTATGAAGATAAAAATGTCAGGTTACTCTTTTTAAATATATTTAAATATAAATCCGAAAAGCACTTTATTTTTATTTATAACTTATTAAGTCTTTATAACGTATCCGGAGAGTGACGGGCACCTGTCAAACTAGCAGGAGTGCGAAATAGTGGTTTTTCATTTGCATCTACAGACCGCATCTATTTCAAAAATCGTCACACAGCTTAATGAATAATAAAAACTTAATCTTAAGTATAACTTCTAAATAAGTTCTACGTTTTATCATTGCTAAATTCTAACAAACTTAAGAACTTAAACCTCTCTCCAATTTCCTACAGGCTGATGACCAAAGTCTGTTCATAAGAATATGAAGTGTCTAATACGTATAAATTCATAGTTACTAGTCGACTCTTTAATATCTCTTCACATTATTAATAACCATTTTTCAGGTGGATTTACGTAAGACAAATTTTTAAATGACTGTCTGTGCTATTTTAAAATTGAGACACAAAACAGTTCATGTGAAGCATAAGACAATAATTTAATCAAATAGTAAGAAAATTTATTACAATCGTGATTTAGAAATCGGAGGTTATTGACAAATATTCAAATTTGCATATAGTTGCTACTACACAAGTAGCACAGCCAATGAGAACTCCTCTTCGCCCCTTCAATAACAATTCGATTTTGTCATTTGTTTATTAATTTTAGGCATCACAATTTATCCACAAATACCTAATTTTGAATCACGATATGAGTGACTGAATCGAAATAAATTATTACTTGGGGATACTTTTTGTATGGTAGAGGGAAAAAAAAAGAAAATTTATTTAAATTTATATATGTAGTGTAACATAGGAAATATAAAAAAAAAGATTGTGGTCGTTAGGGAAGTGGTGACAAGAGTGAGGAAATAATGTAAAACTTCCGATGGAGCACTAATGGGAACATTTGGATTCAAACAGAAGAAGTCCCGTTTGGAACAAGTGTCCCCGATGGGCCGACCCAACTTCAACACTTGGAGGAGTCTTCATTTAGCACAAGCAACTTCGTCTGACCAATCCTAATGAACACACTGTGGAGCCGTTTACTCAAAGTGCAAACAAACAAAATACATGTAAGGCGAATCGGTAAAATATATTTATTTGGAACAAGTAAGAACGAGAATTTGAGAATCCGCTAACCACAATTTTCGGCGTGACTTGTAACGTCGACCGTTTCTTTGGTATCAAAACAGTGTTCTTCACACTGTAAATCCCACCAAAAGGAGCGTAACTCGCTTGGTTTGAGGTTACTCGCTTGGTTCGAGGTTACTGCTCCACTGCTGTGGAAATCAGCGAATCTTGTGTTTTCTTGGACCGTTGTAAACTACAAAAAGCAAAATTTGACAACCGATGTTTGGATAATTTCGTTAGTTTAAGCCATTCAAGAAAAAAATAAAATTTAAATTAAAGAGAAACAGATCAATTTATCGTAAAGGCTAATAGCACACGTCTGCTCACTACGGAGGTAGTTGAAATAAGGGTTGAAATGGCATGTTATTATGTTATTACTCTAGCGGAATCACTAATAAACTCTTTAATTATGTTGATAAGCATAGATAGCGCTAGCTTGCATGACTAATATATTTAACCCAGATTATATCTAAGAAGTGAATCTTTATCTTATAGTTTTTGTTACAGAATTTTCAATTTTATATTTATATTTATGATATAACATTTCATACCGAACTGGGACAAATCATAGCAACAACTAAAATTTTGTGACTGAATATGCAGCCTCATAATACAAAAAATCATTAGTAGATGTTTTATCTTGGAATTAAGGCAAGGCTGATCTAAAAATATAATTTAAAAAATACACATTTTTAAATTGTATTTTTTGATCAACCTTGACCGAACCTAAACAAAAAACTTCTACTAATAATCTCTACGGTTAAAAACTCTTCATTTGAACAAAAAAACATTGTTCTCTACTTGAAACTGAGCTATTCTTCGTTGAACGATCTCTAGTGTTTATTGTGATCATTTAAGAATGAGCACTACTTAATTCCTTAAATGCTGAAATTCCTTTGTTTCAGGTTGCTTGGGTCTTTTTAGGACCCGACATTAGTATCGAAGATGAGTTTAAGGATGTTAAAGAAGATGAGTGTAGGAACTTAACAAATTGCACAAGTACAAATGATGTAGATGAACGGGAACAGGTAAACTTATATAAAATTGGATGTCATTGGTGTTTATGCTGGATGTTTGAAACATATTTATGTTAGATGTTGGATGTTTTTTTTATGCTCCTCGGGTCAGCGCATGATCCAGGGCTCCCCTGCGCGATTTATTGAGTGTTGCCCTTATTTGCGGTAAAAGTTGTGATTTCACATCCTTATTCGCATGTTTCAAAATATATGTATTATTGTTGTCTGTTTTTCTGTGTTTTTCTATTGATTGAAAAAAAAAAAAGAAAAAAAAGAAAGAATGCCTTAGTTTCTTTTAAGTTATACTTTTTAAATCCCTAATTCTTCTTCATACGTTCATACAACCCTGAGTAGAACATAGTTTTATGACTAAAAGAGATTTTCAAGTCTTCAATTAATATTTTTATTTTCACTTGTAAATAATCGTTTTTTTTTTTTTTTGTTTTTTTTTTAATATGTACAATTTTCTTCTCTTTGATTCCAGATGGACAAATACTATCAGAAAAGTACATTTTTATTTTCAAAAACAAAATAATTTTCTTCGTAGATATCGTTTAGTTCGCTGCACTTCCTCGTTAGTAGATTTTGGTCCACTCGTTTCTGTAATCAGATCGCAAGTGTATCAGAGTTGCCATCAGCACCCTTTAGAAGGAGGCAATCGGGATACGTCTTGGGAGAATACAATTTATACCACTAAGATATATTGCACTTTGCATTGAAGGAAATTTCATAAAATTTTGTGCCTGAGTCAGGAGGCTTTCCCTATGACCTAAAGTGTTAGGTCACTGTTAACGTGCATTTCAAATTCATTAGTTAGTTCTACAGCTGTCAGGAAGGCCAAAATAGGTTTGCATCACTGGATACAATGCTGAGTAGTATTTGAGTAAACTTTTACAGTATGATTTATTACTACTATGGCTTGACTTAGTTTATGAGTTAGCGAACTTACATATTCAGCATATAATTTGGCAAAGTAAAGCTTGCAGAGATTATTTCTACCAGTGCTAACAATAACTTACAATGACTTCGGCTCTCTCTTGAATCATCATGGAAAACACTCCAATTTGCACAATGTAGTCATGCATCTAAGATATATTAACTCTAATTATAATATAATAAAATATAGTGAGGGTTAACTATGGAATATTAATTTTCCACTTTAACCCTAATTGTTAGAAGAAATAGTAATGTAAAAGCCCCTGTTTTCTGTGATTAAAAGTTTTAGAAGTAGTGTTAGAAATAGGGGCGCCGGGATAGCTCAGGGGATCCGTACGGGTCTCGCAATCCTGACGCCGCGGGTTCAAATCCCGCCCAGGTCAATCTTTTATTTATAATATAGAAGCTTGTCCTGAGCCATGGGTGTTTAAAAAAAGGGTGGCAACCTGTAGATATTCTTTCCCTCCAATGACCCTAAGTGGTTGCAAGGGAGGCTAACCCAGCAAAAAAAAAAAAAAAGTGTTAGAAATACCAGTTGCTCTCGACCAGTGAACACCTCGATAATAAACCAATTTTTTTCTTAATCCCTCAGAATCTTGTTTGATATACCAGCACATCAACCTTTAAACTAACGAACTCCTTCTTTCAAAAGGTAGCTTACACCAGCTAGCTAACCATTACAGCCTACATATATGGTGGTTGTGGCTCATTCTCAGCTCACGTGGAACCATCACTTCTCCAGAGGACAAGAGGAGGCGTACTGCCTTCAGAGCGTCATCAGAGCCAGGCTCTCCACCCGAGCACCTCACAAGTCATGTCGGATCACCCCACAGCTGTCGGCAACACTCGGCAGAAGAGCACACAGACAGAGGGAAAAGAGCGGACATCCTTTTCATTCACAACTCAAAACCCCTTCTAAGCTTGTAAAGAGCTGACAGATGAAGAGATGGAATCCGAATAGACTGTTCCTCAAATTGTTCAACCACCGCCTACTTTCGATCATGTCGACAAGGAATTCAGATTGATGTGTTCCCTGTTGAACGTCGGATTGAGGCCTGGTAGGTATAAATGCATTACGGCAACATGATACGAAAATAGTGCCCGACAACTCTGGAACATATTGGGAAAGTAGTTATTATCTGAAACAAATTAATGTGCAACACATACCACATATCAGCTGATAGAAGATCGGTGTAAGAGTTGTAATTCGACATATCCACCGTTCCAGGAGTCGTGTAGGAGATCCTGAAGTGACCGCATCGGTGGGATAATAGCTGAATTACTCACGAAATTTCCTACCTGTCCTACCAGATAAGTTATAGTTTGAAATTTTAATTTTTACTTTTCTTATTAAAATGATTAAAAAATAACTGTTAAGAACTAATTTTTACAATGAATAAAAAAGTTAAAGAGTGTTTATTATCGTACCTGATGTTAATTTAAAAGATGACATCACTCACAATAAAAAATAAGTTATAAATTATTTCAAATAAAGAGTTTTGACCGTAGATATTATGGGTAGATGCTTTTGGGGTTCGGTCGAGATTGATCTGAAAATACACTTTAAAAAATGTGTATTTTTTATTAGATGTTTATTGTTAGGGTTCGGTCAAGGTAGATCCAAAAAGTGCAATTCAAAAAATATGTGTTTTTTTAATTATCTGCCAACGTTTTGCCTTACATTGTAAGACATCTTCAGGGCTGTTGAAATACAATGCCATAAGAAAGAAAAATTAAAAAAATTAAATGATTTGCATTATTATTACACAGAATTGCCATAACTAAATGTAATGTTATATTAAAAGTATGTGGAACTATGTAGAAAATTTCAAAATACTAAAAACAAAATACAAAAAAAAATATCAATATATATACCAATCCTAAAGGCGTGAGGGGACGTCGTGTCACCAGGATCCCATATTCATGACTATGAGAGGTAGGGTTTGGAACTTGTGAGAGATTTTTGAGAGGGACAACTTGGGTGATGGAAGGGTATGAGGCGGTAAGTACAAAGGGAGAGCGGCCTACATCAAAGGGGACAATACCAGGAAAAAAATGTAGTAAATTATTGAGGATAAGTAACTTAAGGAAATAAGAGACATGTTTGACAAGTTAGTTTTGAAGGAGGGCTAACGGTTTTTCAGAATGCTGAAAATGTTTGTATAAGTTGATGAAATTTTTTCTATGTTAACTGGATTGTGTTGTAAGTTTGTGTGAACGCTTTTAGATAATAAGCGTTGTGTGTGTTCATAGCGTTCAGTGGAATGAATGGTTGTGTTATCAAAGTCAAATGTGTGGCTTTCATGAATGACGTGTTTTGTGAGGGCAGTTTTTTATTAGTTTTTTGTTTATATCATTTTTATGATTGTTGATTCTACGAGAAATTTCAGTTTGCCCAATGTAAGAACCATAGCAATTAGGAGTGGATCAAGGAATTTTAGAAAAAACTTTGGTTCTGTTAGGAAGAGGGATGGGGTCTTTAAAAGGGGTGTAAATGGATTTTAATTTGTTGTTAGTGGAAAAAACAAGCTTAAGGTTAGGGAAAGTTTTTCTAAGGGATTTCTTAATATTTTCAGAAAGTTTGAGAAAATACAGGAGAGAACGGTCATTATTTTAGGGGAGGGGTTTGGGAAGTGGAAAAATCTAATTCCTTCACAAGTTTTTAATGGTGTGCGTAGGGAAACAATTAGAGAAGAGGATGTTATGTGTGTGACACACTTTTAATATTTTTGCTATGGAATGCCTTGTCAGAGAGTGTGAGTGATCTGTAGATAAGATTTTTGGCCACATTTATTTTTTGATGATGAGGGTGAGATGAGTTAAAGCGGAGGAGACGACGTGAGTAAGTATGCTCGGGGTATCAATCATTGGAGATACCATAGAGAGCCATTAGTGTTACGGAAAATACGGGTGTCAAGGTAAGGAATTTGATAATCAAACTCAATTTCAATGGTAAATTTGTGACGAGGGTGATAAGAGTTAAATGCCGTAAGGTCTGGGGTTTTTTTTTTTCTGGATTGAGAATGAGGAACAAGTCCTCAATATATTTTCTAAGGAAGAATATATCGTTACGAAAGGATGAAAGGATTGAGTTTAGGGGATCGTTAAGGTTAATATTGGAAATGTCGGAAGCTGGCTATGTATTTTCCATAGCCAGACCGTTAATCTGGTAATAGTAATTACTTTGGTAAAGGAGATAGCCGGACGTACAACATAGGGGAAGGGACTCGTGGTATGTAGACCGGGATAGTGTAGTGTGGTCTTGGATTGTAGTCCAATGTTTATCCACAATTTGAAGGGCTTTATCAATTGGTATGTTGGTGAAGAAAGATTTGGCGTCTAAAGAGCAAAGAATGTAACCTTTTGGGACAACTAGAGATTCAAGCTATGCTTTGAGGTCAAATGAGAATTTGTGGTTTATGGATTTTTGGAAGGCTGTAACATCTGGGTGCTTGGGAATTATATGAAATGAGTTTATAATATTTATATTTGTTATTGTATGATGCATCACGTAGTTTTTTAATCTGATTATTACATTTTGTGATAAGTGCTTGTGTGGGGTCTCTATTGTTATTGGTGGGGGTGTACGTGGTATTGTCAGAAAGTAACGTGAGCATTTTTTTTTTATACCCGTTTTTTTCCATAATAACCTTTTTATTGCTTTTGTCGGCTCTGGTTATTATGATATTGCTATTGTGGTTTTTAGGCGGGCCGTCTTAAGATCTGAAGAAAATTCAGAGGAGAAAGGAGTCATAAGGTTTAAAGGATTGTAGGTGGTTAGTGAAAATGTTACTAACTCTAAAACGTGACAATTCCCTCTCGCCATCACTAACAGATTGACGGGAGTCTTGTTAAATGAATTCTAAATCAATTATTAATTTAGGAATATTTAGAATCTTGTGGGGGGGACTGAAAAGTTAGGACCTAAACTTAATATTTTCTGAACAGCAAGGGGGATATCAACGAAGGAGATGTTATGGACGCTATTGGGGTCGCTTGTTAGATGGATAGTGGTTTTGTTGTTGAGAATCTTGGCAGTTTTTTTTGGACGAAGATTTTTGGCCTCTTAAGAGGCTGAATGCATTCATCCTGCAAAAATAGGCTGTGAAAATATTCTTCAACATAGAAAAAGAGTACAAAACAATCAGCAGAAGTAATATCATAAATACCCTTCACTTCTGGGGTTTTAGAAGGAAATGATACATTTTCTAATAATATTCTAAAAAAAAGAATATTTAAAGTAAGAATTTGAAACACACTCCTGGCAGCAGAGAAGTAACCAATGGAGTGGTGCAAGAAAGTTTCCTTAGCTGCACTCTGTTCACTTTTGCCATCAACTCAGTTGCAGAAATATTACCCAAGTGTGTGAATGCATTTCTCTCTGTCTTCTTGCATTTTAACAACTGCAACTGGATGAAACGAACTCTCCAATGGCTCAAAAACAGGTTGCAGGAATGGTCCGAAAAAATAACTTCGGAAAAATATTCTAAAAAGGAAATAATTACTATCCTTGACAAATACTTCAACCCAGCAGCAATTTATACTGACGGCTCTAAGATTATTGGGATTTTTTTTAGCAAATAATGTTATTGTAAAACAATATAAACTATCTTAGTAAGTTACAAAATATACGGTGGAACTTCAAGCAATAGCAATAACCTTATGAACTGTAGTCGATAGGAACTAAGAAAAACAACTAATATGCACTTACTAACCGTACAATTCCTTTGGGTATCATCTCACAGAGGGACCACAGGAAATGAAGCAGAAGCTAGAGTAGGCAAAGAAGCATCAAATACTATTAAGTATCTGTTACAAATGTACAATGAACATGATATTAGTACATGGTTAAAAAGAAGAGTCATGAACAGTTGTGAATCAATTTGGGCAGAAGTGCCACTTACTAATAAACTAAGAAACATCAAACCAGCACAATGAGAAGTACACGAAGGGATGAAATAGTGATTACTATTTTCACTAGTGATTACTAGGCTTAGGATAGGTCGCGCAAACATATATCATGCGTACCTTATAACTAAAGAGCCATAACCTACCTGTGAAGACTACCAAATCCCTCTGACGATACAACACATTCTGGAGGAATGCCCAACAGCTCAAAAAGAAGAAATTGTACTAGTCTTTGTATCCCTCGTAATCCAGGACAGTCACGAAAATATTATCACATACTGTAGATGCTTTAATTTAATTTACAAAACAAATAGGTATTTACGATAAAATATAATTACTAGAAGAAATTGCGTATTAAGTTTCTAAAATTCCATAAATAATTTAAATATGTCAATAATTATTTAACAAGCATTGTATTAATATTAAGCAGTTATTATAGTCTTTGAAAATGAGGTATAATGCATAATTTTTCTTCTTCTTCTTCTTCTTTTTCTTTCTCTTCCTCGTTAGTGCCTTTCAGCGTGGAGGTGCCTCAGTCCAGGCAAACCAAGCCTCCCGATCCCGAGCCAGCGCTCATGGAATTCCAATTTTTTCCTCTCTTCTCTCCTACACTTGAGATGTAGGCGGTCCATTGAGTTCTAGGTCTCCCTCTGGGACGTTTCCTTGTCGGTCTGGCCTCAAAGTATTTTCTGCCGTCCCGGTCCTCATTAATCCGACAGAGATGTCCAAACCATAGTTGTCTCTTTTCAAGGTTATCCTTTAGGGAGCCAACCCCCAGCTGTTCTCTAATCTTATCATTCCTGACACGATCTCTTCTGGTTCGGCTCGCTAGTTTACGGAGATATCTTATTTCCGCTGCAGTAACTCTGCTTAGGTGCTTGTCTATTGGTGCCCAACTTTCACTTCCATATAGGAGGGTAGGTAGGTAAACAGCTTTGAAGATATGCAGCTTTACATTTTTCTCCACCCTTTTTCCCTATAACTGTGTTGCAGAGGTGGTAGTAAATTGAGTTTGCCTTCTTTACCCTATTTGATACCTCCTGGTCCACCTTCCCATTCCTGCTTATCACTATTCCGAGGTAAGTGTAGCCGTCCACCATTTCCATTATTTGAAAATATTGCATAATTCAATTGGGTAATAAACTCTGTGTAATTACGGTTATGTGTTTATTTTTGTATGCAATGTGAAGATGTTTGAGTGTGTGTATATATATACATGTTTGACAAGTTAGTTTTGAAGGAGGGCTAACGGTTTTTCAGAATGCTGAAAATGTTTGTATAAGTTGATGAAATTTTTTCTATGTTAACTGGATTGTGTTGTAAGTTTGTGTGAACGCTTTTANGGATTATATATATATACATAAAAAAAATAAAATGGTGGGCGTGCGAGTGTTTGTGTGTGTTTAATTAAAAGTACAATATTCTGTTCAAATGAATAATACCTTCCATTGAACCCTCCAATATCCTCCCTAATCATCAGTTTGGCTTCCGACGTAAGCATTCTACTGTCCAGCAAGTGTTTCGCGTCGTAGAGACTACATTTCCTCTTCCCTAGAGCGCAAAGAGTACTGCCCAGCAGCTTTTTTGAATGTTTTTTATGTATTCGATGGAGTCTGGTAGCGTAGTTTTGCTGTAAACAGAAAAAAAAAAGTTGTGTTCATTTTAAGTTTTTTAAGTTACATACTTTATAAATAAAACTTTACAGGAATTTAAAAGTAATTTTACACTGATAAATTGAATATTCTTTATATACTCTAAATGAATATTTATATTATTACAAATAATCATGAGTAACACGTTAATACAAAAATATTAAGTATTTTATTTATTTTGTGATTTATAATTTTTCGTACATACTTGTTATTGAGAGTGCTTCGGAATATTTTCAGTTCAAAAATATTGAACATTTATATAGGAATCAAATGAAAATTATGCCCAGATGGCCTGAAAATTTGATTCTTCATGAAATATTTTTATGAGTTTAAAAGATTCTTATATTCTTAAAAAAATTATCTAGCTAAGGATAAAATGTGCCCACTATATTCTGAATACCAACTAACTCTACAATCAAGTGTAGAGTTACCTAGCCATTGATTAAATGGAATTACACTAATCTATAGGCACAATTAGATTTTAACAGTCAAGAGTAGGGTATCTTAAATCTCTTTAAATGAGGATAGAATGCTTAGTCTAGAATGCTTAGGAGACTTTATGTAAATCATTCTATTCTAAAGACAAGAAGATTCCAAATCGCAGGTTAAAGGTATATGATGGAGAAATTAGTCAGGGTTTCGGCAAATATTAGAAAAATAAAACACTCCGATATCGTTGTGTAATTATTTTATTGTTGCCAATGTTTCATCAGGGCAATAATGACCTATGGAGAGATTTATGGTCACATCTCAGGACTTTCATTTAGTTCTACAGTCTGATAATGTGACCATAAACCGCCCTCGAAGATCTGTCCATTGATCATTATCGCCCTGATGATGACTTAAAAGTTATGTCGAAACATTGGCAACAATAAAATAATTACCCAACGATATCGGAGTGTTTTATTTTTCTAATATTGGCCGAAACCCTGACTAATTTGTCCATCATATACCTTTAACCTGCGATTTGGAATCTTCTTGTCTTTAGAATAGAATGATTTACATCAAGTCTCCTAAGCATTCTAGACTAATAAGTCGAAACTTCGGCAATAATAAAATAATTACCCAAGAATTTTGGAGTATTTTATTTTTCTGATCCTGGCTAATATATCCAGCATAATACTCGATGGCCAACCAACCATGTTAAAGGTATATAATAAGGAAGAGAATAGAAGCCCTCGAAATGAATGATGGCTTAGTGTGTGAGAATCTCCATCATATAGAGTAATATAAAATACCCTGAGAGTAAAATAGAGTCTCTCGCGAAAATGGGTATTCTACAATCAGGGCTAGAGACTGGAAGAACAGGCAAGCCCACTGTCAACCATAAATACAAGTGTTGAGCTTAGTTTCCAAAGGAAGAGGTTAGTTTCCTGTAACTTACTATATCTACTTGCTTCTTTTACTATTTATACTTATATTTCATCATAATATAAATAATAAATATA
>KZ807524.1:70109-84314 GCA_000696205.2 Oncopeltus fasciatus | reverse complement strand
TTTAATTTAACAGAATGTAATAAATAAATAAAAGTTTAAAAAAAAATAAATAAAAACTGTATATATAACTAAACTATATTGTTCACGTAGGCTTCCACTTTCGTCAGATGTATTTACCGTTTCTTCTTCCGGGTTGGACCGTGTCAAGTTGATGATAGTTGCCGAGCTTTTGCACATCCTGTGATGGCTTCTTCAGGGCTGAAGAGAGAATGATTTCTCTATAGAGCCCTGAAGAAGCCATCACATGATGTGCGAAAGCTCAGCAACTATCAACAACTTGACACGGTCCAACCCGGAAGAAGAAACTGTACTAAACTATATTGTAAGGTTTTCATCATTCTCCTCGTCAGCGGTATTTCCTCCCCCCAACCTAACTTCTGAATTACTAACACGAAATTGTATTAAAAATCCGTCACGCTTGATAAATGAACCTGGTTCTCACGATTAAAAAACAAGATCAAACTGGATATAAATCAGTGTAAATGACGAATTGTGTTTTGTTAAAGGAATGAGCGATGGACACATATGAGAGTAAATGACGAAAACCTGACTTTATAATACCTGTTAAGCCGGGGAGGATGAGTGGGGGAAGAACTCATCAATCTTAGTTAAAGTCGTAAATATCTTACTTAATAAGTGTTTATCGTGAAAATGCAACAAAATGTTAATTTTGAAAAATTATGTTTTCCATCTATTATGTTCCATGTACTTTTCCTAAACTCAAGTAAAAGAAAGATATTACAACTTAAATTTTTGCTCTAAACGTTTTAGCCCATACCCATATGTCCCTCATCTTTTTGCAACAACCATAGATGATAAGCCTAAATTAAGTTTATATGTTTTTAAGAAATAATAAAGGCTTGCCCAACGCGTGTCTGTGTGAGTTTGAACATCAATAATTTTGAACCAACGTTCTTAATATTTTAAATGTTTTTCAAAAATCTCATCATGAAATCAGGATAGATAGATTGATCCCCCTTCGGGAACCTGCTAAATACACAAGTTACGCGGATATACTTTATCTAAAATTAGATCCAATCTTAAAATAAAACCATTTGAGTACAGTCGGATGTTTGCAAATTCTCAACGGAAGAGCATATGCTTACTTTGCTTTACTAATTAGCTCATAAATAAATCGTGAAAATACATGATAATTGCCTAATTTCTCTTTCACTCTAAAATTGCAATATTAGTATTTATAGAATCACTCTCTTTCCAGCTGATCAGACTTGGCACTTTAAATGTCAATCTACCATTCAAAACTGTATTACGTCAATAGTAATTTAATTCATTAGGGAGCTAAATTTGGGAATTCATTGTGGAGATATAGTAATATATGCTTACAAATGTGTAGGTGTGTAAATCGTTTTATGATAAAGCAAATGTAAATAAACTGATAAGCTTGTTATAAATTGTTAAAAAATCTTTTAGAAATTTTTTTTTTTTTTTAATAATCTCATCTGTTTCTTAGTCGTTGAATTTTTATCTCTTTTTTTGTGAGTTTTGTTGGTTGTTTTATTCCATTTGTTCATGTAGGCTTCGACGGTCGTCAGAAGTATTTACCGTTTCTTCTTCCGGGTTGGACCGTGTCAAATTGGTGTTATTTGCCGAGCTTTCGCACATCATGTGATGGCTTCTTCAGGGCTGAAAAGAGAATGAGAGTTGTAAAAGAGAGAATTTTAAAATCCAGCTGGTAAATAATTGTAATATACCACCTGGATTTTAAAAATCTCTCTTTTACAACTCTCATTCTCTTTTCAGCCCTGAAGAAGCCATCACATGATGTGCGAAGGCTCGGCAAAAAACACCAATATGACACGGTCCAACCCGGAAGAAGAAACGGTAAATTATTCCATTTGATCAACCGTAACCTAATTATTTTCTAGTGCAATGAATTTAAATAAGCGTTTATTTTTTGTATACAAATATACGGTTAGGAAGAAAGAGATACTTGTGTGTGTACACGTCAGCTAACTCTAGAAACATTACTTCCTCATAGAATCACATGCAGAAAATACTGTGGGTAGGTAATGAGGTAGGCCACCCTAACTCCTCAAGTGAGTTAGACATTGTTCACCTGATGCTATAAAAGTCAAAATTATTATGTTCTAAGTATTATTTGTGTTTAAATATTTCCCCCCTTTGTACTTGCAGACAGAAAAATCTGCGCATGATAAACACACGTTTCAAGCAATGTATAATATTTGAGAAAAGTAGTAAATAAATTGTATCATAATAAGATAAATTATTTCTTGAATTTTTGGTGTATTGTTATCTGTGCTTTTGAGAATTGAATGATTATTTATTTAATATTACATCTATATAAATTGTTTATCTAGTGAAATTTAAAATTTGTTTTTCAAAGTGTTTGTAGTTTAATTACAAATTTAGGATGACATGAAATAAATTTATTTAGTTAAATAAAAATTGAGTGAGAAATATATTATATTATTCATATCAATATACACAATTTAAATTTCTTTGTTTGTACCAAAATTAAATTAAGGTTAATTGGAAACTTTCAAAACCAATATCGAATTAAGAGTAAATACCCACTCTGATTGCCTTGATTTTTCAGTTAATAGATCATGCTTAGCTTCATGTGCCATTTCATTTGTATTGAAAAATATTTATTTATTATGAAACAGCCTATAATTTTGTTATATACATGCATTTGTCTTAAGAAATCTGGTTAATATAGAAAATAAATAATTCAGATCAAAAGTAATATAACAATTTAAAAAAAATTAATGTTTCTAAAGGACAACAATATGAAATACTGAGAAATTATCTGTGAATCTTAATGGTTTATTCAAAGCCATAAAATATAACTTAAATGTTAATTCAGTAATTTTTTTTTTTTTTTAACTTTATTAGTGATTACATTCTACACATTTTTGTGCAACTTGAAATGTACTGATTAATAGTAATAATAGTAATATATACAATATGAGGTGTCAGAGGTTTATTATAAGCTTGGTGGTCGATTGGGTGTCGTGTNTTATTAGTAGTAATAATAATACATACAATATAAGTTAATATAAAAAATATGCATTAAATTTTAAAAAAGCTAATGAATAAATATCAATTTAGTGTTATGTTAAAATTCTGAACATATTAAAACAGTGCATTAGCTAACTTAAGACATTTATTTGTCAGCTAAAATGGACAATTCTCCGTGAAAAGTATGGACAAATTTTTCATTAACAAGTATTACTGTGTAGGATTATCGAGATGGGTTAGGAAGGATAGTTCATTGGCTATGAGAATAGGATGTTATATGAGGCACGGATGGAATTCGGGGATGGGATCCGGGAATGGAATTTGGAGAAACGAATGGGAATTAGATCTTTGACGAAGTCGATTTTGAGGTCATTGTGAAGGGTAGAGTTCAATACACAGAAGAGAGCATTAACAATGGTTCTGAGGACTTTGGACTGGAGTTATTGGATGCGTTAGAAAATAAGTATTTTTTCCAAACTCAGACTTATTCAGACAAAGTTCGCAGATTTTTTTAAGGATGCAAATTTTTTTTTTTTTTTTTTTAACATCCTCTATATTCATTAACAAATGTAATCAATCGTAACCGTGTACGACATTGGCAAAGAGTAGTTCCCACATACTCCCCACATAGGCATAAGTAGGCAGTATGAGGGTAGATAGTCTTAACCTTTTGGACAAACACGCTTATCCCAGTCTCATTTTCTTCAATATCTTCTTTACAATTCTGTTGCTTTTTTTACCATAAAAAAAATAAAGTGATTGATTATTAAATTTTCTCAAACATGTTACACAATTTCTATGACGAGCGATAGAGAAGAAATGCAAGAATTTCAATTTGGTATACTTCAAATTAAGTATTACTATCACCTCCTTGGTCTAAATCGATATCAGCTAATGAATACTTAGGGGCGCCAGGCTAGCTCAGGAGATCCGTACGGGTCTCGCAATCCTGACGCCGCGGGTTCTAATCCCGCCCAGGTCAATCTTTTACTTATAATATAGATGCTTGTCCTGAGCCATGGGTGTTTAAAAATGGGTTGGCTGTAGATAGCCCCTCCCTCCAATGACCCTAAGTGGTTGCAAGGGAGAATACCAGATGAACAAAAAAAAAAAAAAAAAAAAAAAAAAAAAAGAATATTTATTCATTGTAAAGTAACGAAAGCGAAATCCCTTATCTAATCTCTAATCTAACATTTTTGTCAACCAATAACTAAATTGCTAGATTCCCATGATATTTCTAACTTGGGAGGGTAAGGACGAAATGATTCACTAATCCGAATAAGAATAGCTTTTGCCTTCTTCTGGAGAGATATGAGGGAAGGTTGACTGGAGCAGGCTGTATCCTCATTACTAATCCTCAGGTTACAGCGATCGGTCAGTGTCGACAGCCACCCGACTCCTCGCATCCCCTCTTCCCAAGCAAAATGTCCCTTTGTCTACTAACTCCACCCAGATGTATGTATTTGTAAGGAGTCTGCCATACAGGAGCTGTGTGAACTAAATCATTTCAGTAACGCCTGCCATATATATGACTAAATGAGTAATTTCATCTGCCCAAATTACTCTAATATAAGACAACTCTAAATAAAATAATTATAACTTTACAAAACATGAAAAAAAGAAAAGGTTTTTATAAACAGCATGTATGTGTGTGTGTTTTTTTTTGTATATATTTCTTAATAGATATACGACATACAGTCAGATACTAGAAGAAAAGCACATTAACATTAACTAACTACGATAACTAAGCCGGAGACATTAGTCAGGGTATCAGCTAGGATCAGAAAAATAAAATACACCTAAAAATACTAATAAAAAATCGTTGGGTAATTGTTTGATTATTGCCGACGTTTTGACTTAACTTGTAAGTCATCATCAGAGTGATAATTATGTCTGAAGAGATCTCCGAGGGAGGTTTGTGGTAACATATCAGTTACAACTCCCTTTAGTTCTGGGCTCTAAGATGTGACCATAAACCTCCCTCGGAGATCTCTTCAGACATCAATAGCGCCCTGATGATGTATTATAAATTAAGTGGAAACGTCTGCAATTATAAAATAATTACCCAACAATTTAGGTGTATTTTATTTTTCTGATCCTAGCTGATACCCTGACTAATTTCTCCAGCATAATTCTGGGACGGCCAACGAACCTCCAACCACGTCAACTCTACAATAACTATATATACTTGCAGACAGAAAAATCTGCGCATGATAAACACACGTTTCAAGCAATGTATAATATTTGAGAAAAGTAGTAAATAAATTGTATCATAATAAGATAAATTATTTCTTGAATTTTTGGTGTATTGTTANATATGCTATATATTCTATATGTTAATATTTTTGTGAAATGGACAAAATAACGGACTTCTGAAATTCGCTACTTACAATTCTTCAAAGTATCCCTCTGCTTTTGTGAAGCCTGAGGCTTGGAGCACGTGAGTTGGATTTTCTCGAGGGGGAGATAGAGTGGGCTAGGGTGGAAGATGTAGGCGGGTGAGGGTGGCGTTCTTCTGTTCTTTTCATTTCAGATCTCCGAAGCTAAAGTTCATTGAACATAGCCAGTGGATTTAGCCCCTTCATGAGAACTATATATTGTATCATATATATTTATTACAGCATCAGGTTAAAAGGTTAATTGATGATCAACACACACACACACACACAGATATATATATAGTAATAATATTGTAATATTACAAAAATTTTAATATTTTTACTTCTTTTCAATGAAATATGTATTTATAAGGAAACGTAATCTTAGAGATCTCCCTAGATTTCAAAGAGGGTATCTTTTTTTTAACGTTTTGCAAGGATGTCGAACATTTCGATGCACGTGTTTAATTTTAAAATTAAGTGTAGACTATATCGCTTGGGAGTCAAAAGAGATACCCTCTTTGAAATCTAGGGAGATCTCTAAGATTTCGTTTTCGTTCTAAACTCTCTTATTCGCCATAAAAGTCCATAACAAACAGCTTTACTACGCCCTATTAGCGCGTTTAAATATTAATCATTACTCTTAAGACTTGTGTTCCTTTCAATGCTTAATCAGAACCTTCCAAAATTCCAAAATTGTGTATTTTTTTTTAAACTTTTATTTATTTATTACATGGAAGTGTATTAGAGACAAAAATTTTATGATTATATGACTACTAAGGAATGCTTTGTGTGCTCAGTGCCTCCAGACATTGAGGACTCTCTGAGCAGCTCCGACGTGATAGTCAGGGAGACTGCTAACGTAACCCTGACTTGCTCGGCTAGGGGCTCGCCTCCACCTTCGATCAAGTGGCGCCGAGATGACTTCAGGCTCATCAATCTCAACAGGACTTACGCAGGTAAGGCATTTTTAGCTTTAGATTTCTAGCACCACCGCTCAATCATCTCTCTCTCTATTTATTAACATGGAATAAATAAATGAAATTTTTTTTCCATGGGAGACGTCAAAAAAACATGAGTATCGAATCCAATTTGCTTTTAATATTGGGCGTAACATCGAGGAACAATGTTTTTCCATACCCATAAGTAAACTTCACGCTCTTAAAAAGAAAAATAAGAGCAAAATCAAATAAAAATAAAGGTAAGCTCGCAAAAAAAAAAAAAAAAAGTATTCAATAGATACTGTTATTTGTTACGTTATATTCAAATACATTGAGAATAATTATCATCCAATTTTGGTGCAATACTTCCTTAATCATCTGGTGCTCATTTCTAGTGGGAACTATTATATTTTCCTTAATATAATCCACAAAATTATCTAACATATAAGTAAGTTTCCTCTGACTTTACACAGCCATTCCTCGTTGGCCCATTCTCTCCAATTTTCCTCTTTCCTTCTGTGACTTACTAAAAGGAATCTGATATAGGAAGTATTTGCATTCAAAAACAATTAAAATATATAAAATATTTTTACTCTTTNAAATATTTTTACTCTTTTAATAATTTATAATATGATTTTTATTTTTAAGATATTTCTCTAAAAAGTTAAAATTTGGTTGGGATATGTCATGATTTAAAGCATTCAATGAGGGAAATTTTGTCCTGCTTAGTGTTGTAATACATTTTCTGACACCTTGAGTCTACACATCCAAACGTTTACAATGGAGGTTCTTCAATGTACTAAGTTTATTCTGAAGTAACTGAAGTTTTATTAGAACCCTAAATAACAAATATTAGTACCGCTAGATTATCCCAAATATTATTAATTTTATGTCATTAATGAATAATTTAAGAATTTTACTACATCAATAATCAATAATGCCTACAATAGTCAACTAACTCCTTTAGAAAAGTGTTCATTTATTTTAATTTCATTTAAAATTAATTTGTTTTTAAGTTTGGTAGCAGTAAAACTGAAATAAATACGGAATTTACATAAATTTACTTTAATAGTTAAAGAAAGGATCAAATTGTAGTTTTCCTACTTACGTAAAAAAAGGAACTTGGTAAAGAAAGGAAATGACGTGTAAAGGAGCTCCTCCTCTGTCTGCTCAAGACAGACCAGGCTAGCGATAGAGAGGAAATGAACTGAGTGGCAAAATTTGAAATTCTTTAAGTAAACTTAAGTTAGAATTAAGGAACTAAAGAATAAAAGAAATAAGGTAAGGTAAAAGGGATGAATAAATAGAAAGTTTTTAAAGAAGAGGAAGTAAAATGCAGGGAGAGAAAAAGGATGATGTGAAAATAACATTGGAGGATAAAAAGAGAGATGGCGACTAGAAGTTGTAAATATAGGAAGATGGATAGTGGAGATTGGAGTTGGACAGGAAGGGATGTGGCGATGGAAAGAAGATGGGATGAGAAGGTGTCGGGGACACAAGCCACGAAGGCCTGCACCTCGTAAACCCATTTGTACTGCGGGGGAGCAAGCCGTTACGTAGCCTAACTAGAGCGGCCAGATCTGGGCAGAATTCCCAAGCAGCCACCCCCAGAAACCGTGCACCTCCCCCTCGCTTTCCCCCGTCGAGCAACCCCTCGCAGATCAACCCTATTAAGATGAAGACATTCTTGACTGACGCCATGTCAGGTTTTCCTCTCGAACATATTGGCTTTGTGCGAAGTGCCACTGATCAGAAACTTATTTTATTTTTACAAAAATAATGACGCTTCGGCAGAGTGGGCGACAAAAACAGTTTGACGGCTGTCTAAATATCAGAAAGTGGATGTTGATTTCTTCTTTAGAGTGTAACTTTGCACTAGGCTTTAGTTTTCGTCACACGAGTCATGTGTCAATGACCAGAACAATTTTAAAGTGTTCTACCACTCTTACGTTATTTAAAACTATTCTTGTTTTATTCATAACATACTATAATAGACATAAATATATTATTGGTACAACATTTACTTAATATTTTTTTTTTTTTTTTACTGTTAAATATCAGATTATCAGATAATTTAGTGATGCATACTTTAAAATAAACACTTCAAGTATTCAAAATTCAAACCCCTTCGAATTTTTACAATCTGGAAGAAAAAAAAAATCAAGCTTTTATGAAAAATAAATGAAGTTCCCATCAGTTAAGTAAATTTAATAAAAATGAATAAAGCTTCTTTTTTTTTTTTCTTTTTTTTCTTTTTTATTGGGAGGAGGGCATAAATAAATTAAAATATTATCAACGGAGTAAATATTTTTGTTTCGGTAAGCTGGTGCTATTAAAGTGAGAAAGATTTACCATAAATACGAAATAAATATAACTTTCCAATTACTGTGTTTCAGCTGTCACACACAATCTGTAAAAACACACACTATAATGGATGATTTAAATTTGAATTTATAAAGCGATAGGACAATATGTATAATGTATACAAGTTTAAATACAGTAAAATTAAGTAATGTTAATTCGTAAATAAGATATTGCAGAATAAAACTGTTTTGGTAGACGCGGTAGATATCTCATATTTCCTCTCTGATATTTTCACACACTACCTTGTTTAATTAAATTAGTAATTTACACAATTTTAAAATGATTATTGGACCGGTGTGGGGGGGGGGGAACTCCCTACAATTCTAGAGGATCATAAACATTAGTTATAATTAAGCTTTTCCTACAAAATTTAACTGAATTAATGAAATGTGTAACGTGATATGTAAAAAATACATGAATGTCAAATACTTTTTATATTGAGCAATATTAAATAACTTCCCTTTTAGAAAATCTGAAAAATATCAAGATCTTAAGGGCCAAGAAAATTTTATGTTTCTTCAAAACATCTACCATATTTTTCATTAAATATTTCATTTAGCATTGAAAAATATTCTAGAACCTTACAGTTTTAAAGTTATTAGTTTATATATAAATATTTTGAAAATAATAAAATGCCCAATTTTTCATATTGGAATGACTATTTATTTCAAAAATTTTAATATAATAGCTAGTTAGTTTTAGGTTTTATTTAAATTTAGTTTCTCGTGAAGGCATATCGTTTGATTCTGTGAACATTTAAGCTTGGAAATTGTTAAATAAACGGCTTACATTCTAAAAGACTAAAAAAAAAAATTCCGTTAAAATTCTGGTGTTTATGCAGTTCACGTGTGCAATCCTTTCGTTTCCTGCAAAGTTGCATCTTCAGTACTACTGTTAAAGTGGGTGAGTGTCTGTGAATTTCGCTTTCTCGGATAAACTAGTAAACAGCTTTTGATGGAAATCGATTGAGCGGAAATTGACTCGGAAATTGACAGAGATCTCCTTCGACCGATTTCAGCCACTAAAGAGCTCGTTCTATTATTTACTTTATAAAACATTAATTCATTGGATAGTGTCTTCTAAAATTGTTAGATGCCTAAGAAAAGTTATTGTTATCCATTAATGAGAATATTAAGTCCCAATGATCAATTATTTTGCATGATTAATTCTATTAGTTGAATGTAGTGCCCCAACATATATTAAATAAAAAACATGATCTGAGGGATGCCTGTACCTGTGGAACAGGGCTCGAGCTTGACGCTTAGCTAGTATGAGGTTTTAAAAGTAATCCGGGCTGAATTTACATTGAAGCGGGTGTAGCTTGGTTTGAAGTTTGCCTTACAAAGCCATAGCTTAATTTGGACAGTAAATAACTGGACACCATCATTCAACTCTTCAGGTGTCTTCAAGGAGATTCCAAGGTCAAGGGACTCTTCTAGTAGAGTTCTAAATAGTGGCGAGTCAATGGGACCACTTGTTAAGGTTGGTGGCAATTGTCTAGAATCAGGTTTGAGAGGCAGTGTGCGGAGGAAAGGGCTGTTTTCAGAAGAAAAATCATTTTAAGTATCTGTTGAGGCAATATTACTAAGGCGGTTTACATCAGTGGGCCAGTTGGTACGAGAGGATGAACTTAAAATGAAAAGATAGCGAGATGAAACAGCATCTTACAGAGCATTGCCTAGGGAGTTGGTCGTTCTCGAGCCCCACTGCAAGAGTTCACACTATAATCTCCGCCATAGAGGAAACGGGAACCTAAGGATTTAAAATGCTCTTGGAACTCTGCTTTTTATAACAACGGTTAACAATAGAAAAATGTAGCTCTTATATAATTAAGAGCTATTTAACTCAAGTTAAAGTATTATTTATTTAGTATTAACTTAAAGTTAATATAACTATATTATTATTATTAAGACAATTTACGATAACTGGTAGATGATGGTCTATTGAATCTCTGCCCCAGATTGCTGTGGGTTGTGAGAATTAAAATCACCAATAAGTAAAAATGAAGAATAATTGTAAAATTAAGTTCTGTATTTGTTCTATAGTAATTGGTGTACTGGAAGGTAGAGAGAACTAATATTGTAAGTAGTTGGTATCCGCCACAACTTGCCAAGTGGTTTCAAGGATTACATTTGTGTATCCAACATCATGGTGTATCATGATACATACTCCGCGACATGCTACTTGACCCCCGGTATTATCTTTTCGAACAGTATTACATCGGCCCAATTGGATTCTCGAAGACAGATAATTTGGCTTCCTTATCATTTATTAGAACCACATATGTAACAAGATAATGTTAATATTCCTTGTGTAAAATCATTTAATGTGAAAATATTACAGGCATAGATAGACAAGTCAGTAATGTTCAAAAGGAGAGTTTATTGACCGTAGATATTATTCTAAGATGATTTTAGTTGGGGTTCGGTCAAGGTAGATAAAAAAAAACACAAATTAAAAAAATGTATTTCTTTAATGAAGGATTATCTGCCAACGTTTCGGCTTACATTGCTTACAAGATGGCTTACCATCTTCAGGGCTGTAGAAATACAATGTCATGAAAATACAGTAATATTTGAAATTAGTATAATAGAGAATTATAATATAATGTGATATCAAGAGTATGAATGTAGAAAGCTATGTAGGACAATTAAAAGTTTATGAAAACAATTTGAAAAAAAAAACCAATTTGAAAAAAACATGCATGTTTGTTTGCATGTTTTTATCAAATTGGTTTTTATAAACTTTAAATTTTCTTACATAGCTTTCTACATTCATACTCTTGATATCACATTATATTATAATTCTCTATTATACTAATTTCAAATATTACTGTATTCTCATGACATTGTATTTCTACAGCCCTGAAGATGGCTTACAATGTAAGCCGAAACGTTGGCAGATAATCCTTCATTAAAAAAATACATTTTTTTAATTTGTGTTTTTTTGGATCTACCTTGACCGAACCCCAACTAAAATCATCTTAGAACAAGTCAGTAATGTACAATCTTTTTTTTTTTGTTGATAGAAGTCGGGATGAACTGTTATTTATTTTATGGATGCGGAAGAGGGAGTCTTTTTTAATTTAGGAGGGGGAGGCGATTAGAAGAGGGAGAAATTCGCATCCGTAGCAGATGCAGTAGAGGAGGTGGGGGAAGTTGTGGGAGGGGGAGGGCGCTGGCCTCGTGCCGGCAGCGAAGGCCCTTATCACTCCAGCGATTTCCAGCCTGCTCAGTTGCACCTTTTGTTTGAATTTGAGACTCCATGTGTTTTCTTTAAAGTGGGGTGTGCTCTAATGTTGTTTTACGTTAATATATCTTCACTTACTTTTTGTGCATAAGAGCGATTAAATGTATAAGCTTGAGATCAAAAATTTTTTTTTTTTTTTTTGCAATATTATATCTTACTTAGTCTTAGTTCCCTGGATGTTTTTATTTCTTTATTATCAATGTAGGATGAACACTGAGGATCAATTGGCTAATGTTCACTATTAGAATCAATACAGTAGGGTGAATTATTACAATTCATTCAGAAAGGTCAGTTAGTGAGCATTTTTTACAGTTTGGAGAGGTGCCTGTGATATGTCCAAACTTATAACAGTGAAAATCTGCAGAGGTGTTGATCTGTAAGGAGTGACATTAAGTTTTAGATATCCTCTAATGGAGATGGTCGGGATGTACTAAAAGTAAGAATAATTCCTCTTGCCTTATTAAGTATTTCTTTCAGTCCAACAAAGTTTTGTGACAATAATTCAGTCATTGAAACACACAATAATTCTTTTGAGTATAATAAGCCTTTACTACTGTACTGATTTAGTTCAGCTTTTACTGGAATTTCATAAGATTAATTTAAATTAAATAATTTTGGTGATTGAGCATCATGATGTCAATAAATTAAAATGCTTTTTTATATATACTGCTTCATTGGCCAAGTGAAGTATTAAATATGAAATGTATTTTAATACAATAGATAACCTTATTTATATTAAAAGGTGAGACGTTTCAAAGTCTTTCTCTCCTGATTTCTTAAAATCAATAAACCTTGTTTTTGTTCAACACATTTATTCATATGTTCAAAAACGATTTTCATGTTCTGATTTAAATAACTTTTTGTTACTGATTGTAATTGTTTTTTTTGTTTTTTCCGCTTGGGGCATGAAGCCCTTCTACTCGTTTCTTCCAAGATCCCCAAGTATTGCGTAATTTGCGTCTTGTCGTAGTTAGAGGATCAGGAACTATCTGCTCGACGCACGGAGGCGAAAGGCATACGCTGTTTCAAAATTCTGCGAGTAGTAGTAGGGAAGAAGGCTGATTGGGCGATAGGATGGTGCATTCTAAACAGGTTTACCGGGTTTGGTGAACAGGATAATTTAAGAAAATTTCCAGAGGAGAGGAAAGTGGGTAGTTCGAAGGATACAATTATAGTGGAAGGTCAGAAAAATTATTGCTTTTTTGGGGAGATTAAGCCATTGTGCAGATGGTTAATAATATACTTGACCCTAGAAGGGTTTACTACCTAAATGGGCAAGAATATTAGTAATTGTTTGTCCAGTGACTCCTCAACCTCTAATCTATTTGAGTAATTATAAGAATCTGGATGAGGAGAGAACGTTTGCTTTAGATGCTGGGCAAACATTTGGGCCTTGTTTTTGTCGGAAGAGGTCCAGGAACAATTTTCTCGACGCAAGGAGGCGGGAAGGCACATGATATTTTAAAGTTCTGCGAGTGACAGTCCAAAGAGATTTGTCCACCGATGAGAGGCTATAGAAGTAGGCAGTAAAAGCCTTATGTCATAAAACACCTAGATTTTGTTTTACGAGACGAGATAGCTGGTTAAACTTCCTACGATCTGAGGGAGGCCTGAGCTTTTGGAACATGGCTCTACCTTGGGGCGTAGCTAGTATGAGATTTTTAATTGAATCATGGGGGGGGGGGGGTGGTATAAATTTACAATGAAGCGGGTAAAAGAGGGTTTCAAGCTTGCCTTTCAAAGCCATGGCTAAATTTGGGCAGTAAAGAACTGAGTACCATCATCCAACTCTTGCGAGGTCAGGGACGATTCTAGCAGAGTTCTGAATTGGTGGTAATTGCCTAGTGATAGGTGTGAGAGGCAGTGTGAGGAGGTCAAGTTTGTGGTCAAAGGAAAGTTCATTTAATGTTTCCATAGATTGGTGGAAAGGAATAACATTTTTATATTTGAAAAAATCTAGGATATCAGGAAGACGGTTTACATCAGTTGGCCAATAGGTGGGAGAGGACGGACTTAATGTGGAAAGATTGCGAGATGAAACAGCATCTTACAGAGCATGGCCTAGGGTGTATGTCGTTCTCGAGGCCCACTGCAAGTGTTCGCATTATAACTTCCGATCATGGCATTAGTTATGGAAAAACAAAATTGACAGTAACCAACATTTATTCAGTGTTTCATTTTAGTTAGAATTATTGTTGACATTAAGCACTAATATAAGACAAATTATCTATACTATATATACAAAATAATTTTATAATATTTTAATCCTA
>KZ807524.1:59983-70063 GCA_000696205.2 Oncopeltus fasciatus | reverse complement strand
CAGAACATTTCGCTAACACCAGCCACCACATCATAATCCTAAATATAAAAAACTATGGAAACGGTTGCAAATGTTACAATATAATTATGAGGAAGAAACATCCTGGCGATTTTATAATCGCTTTCGATTAGTAAATCCATTTCGACGATGGCTAGAATTGGGCACTTCAGATGGAATCATCAAACTTGTGTCACCGATCAATAAGGCGTCTTTCCATAACTCAACGGACAAGATACCCGGCTAGAAATAGTGAGTAATCTCAATGAGAAGAGATTGGGAATTCCGGAATTGGGAAAGTTTTCTGTCGGAGTCCGAGCGGGAGGGGAGGAGTGCTGGGAAGTGTCGCACATGGGGGTGGGGGTTGCTCTCGAGATTAGGGAGCACAAAACCCCTTCCAGGACCAGGCAAGAACTCGCCTCATCCTAACCGCATCCCCTTGCAAAAACTCTCTAGTGCATCCCTACTTACTCCTACTCCTCGGCTAACTCAAGCCCCTTTTCGTAAAACTGCATAAATTGTTTTAGAGCTCTTTAGAAAAAATTCATTGTCAACAAGATTAAAAAATATCCTTCCATTGCAAATATTAAATAAAATATCTTTCTTCAGGGTGTATTAAATAAAATTAAAAATTATTTGCAAACAATAAAAAGTAGACGGTTTTAAAGAGTTTAACAAAAAAATTACGTCAACATTTAAATTCTTCCTGTATTGCAAGTGGGAAAGACGACGTCAAGTGTTTTCATTTAACAGAGATAGTAAGTTTTGATTTTAATCTATTTTATTTTCCATAAATAACAAAAAATCGTAGTAATGTATAGTATGTAATATTTGATCCAATTATAAATTTTCACTCGTCCGATTTCAAACATAAATTACTTTACCACTTTACTCATAAAAACATCACGATAATTTTTGATTTTTCACTCACTTTAAAAAGCCGAATTTTGCAGCGAATTAAGGCTGCTCTATTGATAACGAAAATGACCCCTTACCCCTAATAGTTAAAGTTGTTGCCAAACTCAAATAATAGAACAAATTCAAATATTTGTATTAATGATGTTTTGTGATGGTTTATTTAATATTGTGTCTCTTGAGGCGTTTAGGAACTTCTGTAATCTAACTTTTGGTTATATTTTCCTACCTATTTATATATTATGGAACGTTGTATCAAGATAAACATATTTATCATTAGAAGTTAAAAAAGTCAAGCGGGACAGGATGTAAAGATGGCGAAATAGACATTCGAATGGAATGTCAAGAACAACTTAAACATTATATAAAATACTTGAAATTCTAAAATTGTTTTGTTCAAGTAAAAAGAGTAAGTTTAAAATAAAATAATTGTAAAATTTTCCCCCTTCTGCCTAATGAAAAATCTTACTTTCTAAAATAAGTCATTAAGTAGAAACTGATTGACTAAGTGCATTTATAATGTTCCATAAAGTTTATATGGTTAATTTAATTGCTGAAAGAAATGCTGAAGAATATAATCAAGAAAAAAGAATGTCGCTGAGAGTGAGAGGGAGTGAGAGAGAGAGAGAGAGAGAGAGAGAGAGAGAGAGAGAGAGAGAGAGAGAGAGAGAGAGAGAGACAGGGAGTGAGAGAGATTGAGAGAACCAGTCAAATGTTACGTCACGTTGGCGATAGCGTGTTCTACAACAAAATTAAATTACTGGTTTGGTCAAAATAATAAAAAAAACAAAATTTACTTCAAAGTATACAATTTTTATTATCCCTGATTCTTCAGTTAGCTTTAACTACCATCTTCAAGTAAGGGAGTCCCCAATCTCAAAAAATAATTCCCCATTAGCCTTCATGTTAGCCATTAAGGTGTTTTTTAAGTAAACCAAAAAATCGATGAATAATATAAAATTCAAATTTTTGATAATTTTGTTTACAATATCAACACTTTTCAAATCCTAATATTTCATCTATCATATCTCCACGGCCAACAATATCTTAGAATGTCAAATTTAAGTCTGTAATGTTAGATTTAAATTGTTTAAAATAATTCGTTTCGAAAAACAGTTGTCATTTACTGTGTTGTGTTATTACATAAATAACATAATTATATATATATATATATATATATATATATATATATATATATATATATATATATATATATATATATATATATATATATATATATATATATATATATATATATATATATATATATATATATATATATATATATATATATATATATATATATATATATATATATATATATATATATATATATATATATATATATATATATATATATATATATATATATATATATATATATATATATATATATATATATATATATATATATATATATATATATATATATATATATATATATATATATATATATATATATATATATATATATATATATATATATATATATATATATATATATATATATATATATATATATATATATATATATATATATATATATATATATATATATATATATATATATATATATATATATATATATATATATATATATATATATATATATATATATATATATATATATATATATATATATATATATATATATATATATATATATATATATATATATATATATATATATATATATATATATATATATATATATATATATATATATATATATATATATATATATATATATATATATATATATATATATATATATATATATATATATATATATATATATATATATATATATATATATATATATATATATATATATATATATATATATATATATATATATATATATATATATATATATATATATATATATATATATATATATATATATATATATATATATATATATATATATATATATATATATATATATATATATATATATATATATATATATATATATATATATATATATATATATATATATATATATATATATATATATATATATATATATATATATATATATATATATATATATATATATATATATATATATATATATATATATATATATATATATATATATATATATATATATATATATATATATATATATATATATATATATATATATATATATATATATATATATATATATATATATATATATATATATATATATATATATATATATATATATATATATATATATATATATATATATATATATATATATATATATATATATATATATATATATATATATATATATATATATATATATATATATATATATATATATATATATATATATATATATATATATATATATATATATATATATATATATATATATATATATATATATATATATATATATATATATATATATATATATATATATATATATATATATATATATATATATATATATATATATATATATATATATATATATATATATATATATATATATATATATATATATATATATATATATATATATATATATATATATATATATATATATATATATATATATATATATATATATATATATATATATATATATATATATATATATATATATATATATATATATATATATATATATATATATATATATATATATATATATATATATATATATATATATATATATATATATATANTATAATAAATATTAAAAATTAATGTATTTAGCATTAAAGGTCCAGAAAGCTTTTTTTTAAACACTTTTTACAACTTCCTCATATTTAATTATATTATCCGACACTATAAAAATAAACTGTAATTTAAGATTTAATTGCAGTTTATTAATTTTATTTATCGTACAGTTTGATTTCATTTTGCACAGAGATATTTTATGATCTTTTGCGCGGAGTATAATACAAATTTAGATACTCCGTCGTTTGTTGGTATGTGGTCAAAAACCAGGAGGTGGGTAACTTTTTATGCCGGAGATAATGAGCAGAGGGGGGTTGATGGAGTTTGGATCTGGAATTGCATCTCTCGAACGATTTGCATATATATCGAACAAGAGATAGTACAGCAGTTGAAAAACAATAACCCCTGGGGACGGGGTAGTAGCCGGCGCATTTCCCACACTCGCGCTTCACCGCTCCGCTTGTGAGCGTGTACACATTCCCCTCTGCCACGCAACACACACATTCCGAATAAGAAAGAAGCGTTTGATTATACTAGGGAGTAGTCTCATTACCAAAACTACTGCGTACTAGAAATGTACAAGTCACAATTAAGTGAACTATATATGTTAGTAGGGGGCGCCAGGCTAGCCCAGGGGATCCGTACGGGTCTCGCGATCCTGACGCCGCGGGCTCAAATCCCGCCCAGGTCAATCTTTTATTTATAATATCGAAGCTTGTCTTGAGCCATGGGTGTTTAAAAAGGGATGGCAACCTGTAGATAGCCCATCCTTCCAATGACCCTTAGTGGTTGCAAGGGAGGCTAACACATAAAAAAAAAAAAAATATGTTAGTAGGTGTGTGAAAGGTAGTGAAACGTCTTTTTGCAGTCCTCCGTGACATGCTGAATAACTTAAAAAGGATTTGTGAGAAATCCTCTCGTAGATGAAGCGTGAAATGCCCTCGGGAATTGTAAGGCCTTGTGTGCTGGATATACAGACGCTTGCCAGCCACAGGAAGTTGATGACCATCAAGAGAACACTCGTGGTTTCCGAACAAAGGCATGTTTGTTCTTAATCGTTCGGGTCATATTGCTCCTGCAGGTATGTAGATACAAGGTCATTTGTCCTGTGACCCTATATTTCTCTGAAGTTTCCCCTAGATTCGATTACTGCAAATGAACAAAGACTTTTAGAGGGAATCCTTATGGCTTGTTTTTCTTTTTTCGAAATTGTTCGACCATATTGCTTCTGTAGATACAGAACAAGTTTACGGTTAATTCACAGCGTCACTTCCATTGGTGTTAATCGTCATATGTCCTATGACCCTATATTTCTCTGAAGTTTCCCGTAGATTCGATTACTGCAAATTAACAAAGGTTTTTGGAAGAATTCTTATGGCATTTTTTTTTTAAAACCGTTCGGGCCAAAGTGCTTCTGTAGGTACGTAGATATAGAGCAGGTTTACAGTTACTTCGCAGCGTCAATTTTATTGATAGTATAAGATCAATTGTCCCATGACCCTATATTTCCCTGAAGTTTTCCTTAGATGCGATTACTGCAAATGTAGAAAGGCTTTTAGAGAAATCATTATGGCATATTTTTTTTTCTAAATCGTTCGGTCATATTGCTTCTGTAGATACAGAACATGTTTACGGTTAGTTCGCAGCGTCAATTCTATTGGTGTTAAACGGCATTTGTCCTATGACCCTATATTTCTCTGAAGTTTCCCGTAGATTCGATTACTGCAAATGAACAAAGGCTTTTGGAAGAATTCTTATGGCATTTTTTTTTTAAACCGTTCGGGCCAAAGTGCTTCTGTAGGTACGTATATATAGAGCAGGTTTACAGTTACTTCGCAGCGTCAATTTTATTGGTAGTATAAGATCAATTGTCCCATGACCCTATATTTCCCTGAAGTTTTCCTTAGATGCGATTACTGCAAATGTAGAAAGGCTTTTAGAGGAATCATTATGGCATGTTTTTTTTTTTTCTAAATCGTTCGGTCATATTGCTTCTGTAGATACAGAACAAGTTTACGGTTAGTTCGCAGCGTCAATTCTATTGGTGTTAAACGTCAATTGTCCCATGACTCTACATTTCCCTGAAGTTTCCCTTAGATGCGATTACTGCAAATGAACAAAGGCTTTCAGAGGAATCCTTATAGCAAGTTTTTTTTTTCTAAATCGTTCGGCCATATTGCTTCTGTAGATACAGAACAGGTTTTCGGTTACTTCGCAGCGTCAATTCCATTGGTGGTATAAGGACAATTGTCCCATGACCCTACATTTCCCTGAAGTTTCCCTTAGATGCGATTACTGCAAATGAACAAAGGCTTTCAGATGAATCCTTATAGCATGTTTTTTTTTTCTAAATCGTTCGGCCATATTGCTTCTGTAGATACAGAACAAGTTTACGGTTAGTTCACAGCGTCAATTCTATTGGTGTTAAACGTCAATTGTCCTATAACCCTATATTTCTCTGAAGTTTCCCGAAGATGCGATTACTGAAAACGTACAAAGGCTTTTGAAAGAATGTTTATGGCAAATTTTGTCTATATTGTTAGGTCCATATTACTTCTGTAGGTACAGAACAGGTTTACTAATACTTCGCAGCGTCAATTTATCTGATGGTATATGGTTAATGGCCTTAAGACCCAAAACTCCCTTGAAAATTACCACAAGTTTTCATCCGTTCGAACATTGATTTGTTCAAAACACATACATGCACACCGAACAACTTTAATTTTATTTTATTCAAGCCACTTTAAAAGATACAATAAATTTTTATTTTTCATAAAACGTTCAAGAAATTAATTTTTCCGAAAATTCATATTCCTACTTGTCACATATAAATAGAAAGTTTTTCCCCCATTTATTTGTTTCTTTTAACCAGTTTCAAATATAAAAATTAAAAATTTATTGTACATTAAAGGTGAAAAAGTAATTTTCAATTTCGCGAAATTGAAGCACAAGGTCTTCTCTCAAAACAAGGAACAGATCTCCTCTAACCGCCTGTTCTACAATTTGCAATCTGCAATCTGCAATCTGCAATCTGCGACAGCCTACAATCTCCTGATCCCATTGTTCTGACTCGTCTCTCTATCTCCTTCAAGACCTGCACCACTTAGTACAGAATCATTTTCTATGAGAGTTCAAACTATCTAAGATTAAATTAAATAATTACATACTTAAAAGAAGTATATAAAGGTATTTTCAGAAGAGGAACATCTGCATTTTTCCTCTTGCTATACCTGAGTGAGTTAAATTTGCACTGTATGAAAATTAAGCTTGAATTATATGAACCATAGAGCTTTTCGAACTCCTTAGTACATATACAATACTTATATATCCTTATAAAAATAGAATGATTGTCCTTTAATGAACATTTAAATTTAAATTTAAATGCATTTCTTGGAGTAACATTCTCATGTTCATTATTTTGTGTTTGTTATAAAATACTATTTGTGTATTGTAACACATTAAATTTTTTTTATTCATAAACTTCTAAATGAAATAATTAAATCAAATATTTTGCTCCACAAATATAAAAAAAATGTACGAAATTTATTTATAATTGAAATTAAGTTAAGTTTACTCAATAGACTACCATTTTAGAACAAGGTGAACTTCAGAAAAGTCTCAACTTTTTTCATTCTCGCCCTGACTCCGTGATTTTAATCAGTCAAATTATTTTTGCTGTAAAAGCAAAGTAGTTTTCTTTTAAGTTATTTTATAAAATTAACTTTATTCATTCACTCTAGTAAAATATGATGGAAAGAATGGTGGTGTGGAAATGCATATTTTTTTTATTTTATTTTTTTCTAACAATAACATTATGAGAGTTATAAACAAAACATGTGTTGAGTAATGAATTCCGCAAAATAAAGGAAATAAGTATTATCTTAATTAGTCGCAAATTTAATATGTCAAGAAAAAACCCACACTATCCACTTACCGCACTTACACCGACTGTGGGAGATATTAAAAATTAATGGGTTTTTGTAGGTAAGGTCGAGATAATAAGGAAACTGTCATGTATTAGATTGTTTGTTTTTTATTATAATTAAAATATAGTTAAGCTTTTACTGTAAAATTACAAATATTCATGTAATTAGTTAATTAGTTGTGTTGTAGAGAAATTGGGTTGATGAACTCTTACAATATATGTGTGTCAAGTAGTGAAAATCTAATTTTAAAATGAAATACTAAGTACGCAAGGCGGATTCGTAGGAATTAGGAAGGAATTACTTAAAAACTTAGTTTTAACCGTAGAATAAGATGTTAGCTAGGGAATTTTGTAGATTAGGATTAGGATCAGTCTATAGGGCGATCAACATCGTGGTTATTACGCCCTGACTATTGGGGATTCTCTAGGGTTAATCTGTTATCCATTCTTTTAAATGTTTTTCGATTTTTAGTTCTTGGTTACATTTCATTATATATCACTTGGTGTGCAAGTTATATTCGTACACATAAATATAGTTATAAAACCATTTTAAAAACAGAAACATGAATTACACAGCTCAAAAGGCAAATTAACAATTAAATTAGAAACAATAGACAACAATATTAACAATATGATACAATTAGACTTCTATAGTGAATACCACAATAAAACCCAGAACAAAAACAAACAACAACCAAATAACAATTTTTTTTATTTTTTTTTTTTTGTATTGGGGGGGATTAAATTTTTCCATATAAGCCTGTTTTTTTTAACATGCACATAGTTTTGGCTATATTGGATTCGTGGTTTCCCAGTGATGTCGACAGTTGTCTTGGGAGGTTCCCACATACGAACAAACTAGTATAATATGGGCATTCCTCGATGATATGCTGTACGAATTTTGTAGATGATCCTATATGATATCTACCATAGTGAATAAAATGAATGAATGAATAAACTTTATGAGGAAACTCATTTCTTCAAGAGCCTGATGGATTTCACGTTCGAACTATAACAGGAAAACATTTAACCCACTCCCCCGAACGAGATAAGGGCTTGCACGGGTAGCTTAGAGAACCACTTGAGCAGGGTCGCTTCCTCACAAGACTCCGATACACTCTAGACAGAGGGAGTTTGGAAATGCCAGTAGCTACGAGGACACCTGAGAGCTCGCGCGGCTAGAAGCGCAATGGTAAGAGCCTACTCTCCTCGGAAGCTACCTATCAGGATCCGATAATATATCTGTTTGGAAAGAAGAAAGGGCGGGAGTAGAGAGAGAAACCACCCTAAGAGGATTAGGGGAGACTCCCCTAAGAAACCACCCTCCGTCCCAATTTCAATCCACTTCTCCCATTATGCTCCAGATTAATGTGAATACTTATTAGTTTATTCGCTCTCTAGCAGCTACTGAGGCCCTCCCTCAATTCCTCGCCAAGACCGGAAGATTGAAACAACACTAATTCTCTCTGCATTACTCTGATTGCGTGTCTGCCTCTGTATTAAACGGTGATCTTTGTCATTTACGTTCGAATTTTAACAGCAAACCTCTATAATATTGAACAAATTATTACCAATTAGATAAGTTTTCCAGAAGATGTTTCTCATCCTTTGATTCTTCTCTGGCCGTACATAAAGTCACTTACGTTTTGAGTTATTATCTTGTGGACTGATTTCGAGATTAATTTCTTTACTGTTCTTAAGTAAATACATTTTTTATTATTGCAGAAATAATCACTCCATTATAGATAAGAACTGCTAAAAATTATTAAATGGAATAAAAATTAAAACGCTGCAGTTTAAAGTGAAAATACCTTTTAATGAAGCCAAAAATATATACAAAGAAATGTGTCTAGTTATAGGTAGCATGAACTTTTCTGAAGCAGCTAGATCAAATATGAAAAGTAAAGTAGGATGCCAGACTGACGACTTTATTAAGAGCAGTATTCAGACAAGTGCTATCTCCATTACCAAGGGATCAAGGACATAAACTGACCTTATCAACCCTCCACTCCAGGGCACCCCTTCCCCGCCATCCAACCCCTGCCCAGTCTCTTCCCACCCCTTCTTCTCGGGAGGACACCCTCCCTTCGGCTCAGAGTGGGGAAGAAAACTCATCTATATTTCAAACTCCACCACTCCCGTGGCTTAGTTCATTAAATAAAAATAAAAATAAAAAAATAATTAAAAAATAAAACAAAAAGTTAAGACAAAATGGATATTTATTCATGATACTTTAAATAAAATGAAAGATCACATTTAAAGCTAGTAAAATTAATAATAATACTTTTATAATACAACTCTTAATAAATCACCATTGTTAAGCATAAAATGCTATATTCATAAATCGCTAAAAAAAATTTTAAATCAATTGAAGTGTCCTTATTATCAACTATAATGAGTCATGTAGGCAGTAAAAAACGTTTGATTTTATTAATACCAATTTTTATTACTTTCTATTTGTAACATACTCCAGGGTATATAATATTTTTACTGAAAGCTAAATCAGTTAAAATATATGTTTTTAAATATAATATTAAATAAAAAAACAAAAACAAAAA
>KZ807524.1:43321-56394 GCA_000696205.2 Oncopeltus fasciatus | reverse complement strand
CTTTCCTGAAGGTAGCGTTATAAATATTATTTTTTGTGGTATTTAATCCCACGTAAATTTTACTAATTTTTAGTGCAAGGGAACAGAATAAAAAATCTAACTATCCCAGCCAGGACTCGAACCTGGATCTCCTGCTACCCGGGCCGGTGCATTTACCAATTATGCTACCGGGTCCATAAGTCTGATAATTTATTAAATTCCCCGCACTAGTTAGATTTTTTATTCTGTTCCCTTGCACTAATAATTAGTAAATCTATACTTTACCAACTAAATTTAATGTTTACCTATGGCTCTAAAAATGAGCAGGACACTGGAGCAGCAATTCATTCAAATAACTCTAATTATAAATTGAGTATGCCCCCAATGTGTAGTGGTTGGTAAATGATGAAGCTCTTGGTGTTTATCTTAATTCCTTCCTCACCCTTAGTACCTTTCTTCTCTGTTTAACAAAGGGAGATGAGTCTTATCGAAAAAATCAATATTTGGCTGTTCAATTTTTTTTGCAATTTTTCCAAGATCTTAAACTTATCTGTACTAGAGTAAGAGATGTCGATAACCGCCCATCCAGCACTCGTACAACAAGTGTCAGGAGGAAGTGCTCGTCAGAATCTATTAGGCCTGCAGAATGCAAACTGTCCTAAAAACATAAATAAATATCAAACTTAAAGCCGCACAGCTATTCTGCGAGTTCATAAGTAAGGTCATTTGGGGAATGAATATAAATCAGTGATGCGCCTTGAAGTGTTAGGGTTGAAAAGGGCTCACATTATGGGCTATTCCGCCACTCAGAATGGTACTTCTTTCTTTCTCCTGCATAATCAGACCCAACTATTGAGTATTCAATTTTCATCTCGCCATTCTCCCTTTATATCATTTTCCTCCCTACCTCTGCTAAAACGTTTAGCTTGCCATTTTCTATGCGTACAACAAAGTAAGTAATTTTTTTTTTATTTAAACATTTATATGTTATAAATATGTACTAATATAATAATAATGCACAATGGAGAAGATGTGGAGCAGTGGAGAAGCTGCCCAATAGCAGTATTCCTAAAGTACTATTTACAATTGTTTGTTTTATTGTTGTTGTTTTTTTTAATTCTTATTAGGAACTGTTGTCAATGAAGAGGTCACGCACCCATATCCTATTCAGACGGCGTGGTGGTTTATTAGGATGGGTAATACTAGATAGAGTTTGGGCTAAAGGATTGGGATACCTGGAAAGGTCAGGATGGAATTTATTAAAACGGGTTGTGATAACTTCTTTTACAAACGGGATTTCAAGGTCATTGTGGAGTAAGGAGTTGGCAACAGAATAGGGTGCATCAACTATTATTCTTAGGATTTTTGATTGGAAGAACTGTATTCTTTGGATATTGGTTTAGCAGTTCCCACAGTTTGATTCCATAAGTCCAAATAGGTCTCAGTAGTATCTTATAAAGAGTTAAGTTGTTAGTCACAGTTAAAGTTAACTTGCGGTTTACCAGCTTGTAAAGTTGTCCAAATCTCCAATTTTAAGGAATTTCAGTAGTATCTAATTAATTTTATGTAATTTTCATAATTTGTCTATTATTATTTGTAATAATTTTCTTTACGATACATATTATATTTACTAAATATCATCTTTTTATATATTATAACTACTGTTTTTGAGACAAATTCCGCTTAATTTTATATCTGAAGTATAAAAATCAGTAAGGTAAGATGGTATGTAGCAAAATAGCATTAGATTAATTTAATCGTTCTGAAAACTTTTATTTATCCAAATTATATTTATTTCAAAATAATCGGATTCATTCACACAAATATCAGTTGATTTTCACTATTTTCTAATAAACTACACAAACTTCGAACAAGAGAGATCTAAATTATATAGCTTTTCTTCACAAAGGCCTAAAAACGCTGGAACGACGGAATGAAGTGATTTTACGTTGATTTTGACAAAATACAAAAAAAAAAAAAAAAATCTAGCCCATATATGTTCAGTTTATCACAGACTAATTAGTCGCTGATAAGTTATTATTCCTGTAACTTATTCACTGATTTGGGGATATGGCAGACCTGAAGAACCTTTCACATCACATCCTGCTCCAATGACAGTGATAGAGTAGTCAGGTGACAGAAATATTGGAAATTAGAAAAGTCATTCAAATTTAATATATTACTCTATTGTTTTATGTCTTAAGAAAAAATGGGGGATAGAAATTATACGTGGGTCACAATTTTGATTTCATTGCTTAATGATAATTTTAAGAGGTTGTTATTAAAGAATAAATCGTTTTCTCGTAATTTTATCTGTTCTCCCCCGAGTCTCTAACTTAACATTGTTAGGATATAGTGTATAGGCGGTTATCAGAAGGTCCCCAACTAATGTAAGCGTGTCCTTATAATAAAAAATATAAATTTATTAAAAAAAATAGTATTTGTTGCTTACAATTAAAATATAGCCCATGCAGGCGGCGAATGGATGGTGAGGTCGTGCAAGGCGTAGGAACTGGTATCAGCGGGGTATCTGTGACGTCACCTGGGAGACCGCTGACCGCAAGACCTCGCTGCGATGTAGCTCGCTGGACCTAGTAACCTGGGTACATCTATGGCAACTACCTCGAAGCTAGGGAGGTTACCGTGCCGGCTCAATATTAGCTAAAATACAGATGTAAATACTACAGTACTTGCGGTCTCTGAGCTCCTGTTGACGGTTGATCCAATACCCCGTCTTTCTCCCGATTCCTGAGTGTGCGAAAAGTGCCGTACTTGTTGGAGACTTCCGCGTTCGCTGCGAGGGCTAAGGCGTTGTTCTCTAGAAGTGGTCTCTTCACAATTGTGCCCTAACAAACTTGCCTCGGTAGCACTGATCAGTACCGTTGTACGCATCACTCTCGCGGGAAGTTCAAATCAAAAGTGCGTACCGTTACAACATCAATTCTACACTTTACACGGACTTTCATTTTGAATTACCTCTCGCCATAAGTTTTATTTGTTGAAATGTCCCAACGCAAAAGGGGACTATGGAGTTTTCTTCGGATAGGCATGATAAGTGTTGCCGAAGATGTATTGTTGGAGCAGAAAACCCGACGTTCAGTATATTTTCAGATGTGGCTCTAAAAATAAAAACATATTAAAAAAAATAACTTTGTTACTGTGAAGCTGTGTCTGGATACAAGTACAGATGTTTAAAAGGTAAAACACTTACGGTTAAATCTTCTTTGTTTTGCTCTTTTTTTTTTTCTGTTTGCTCTGCTTTTTTGTTGTGGTGTTTGATTGTTTTTGTAAGTCATTTGTTTATTTCGATCTGTGTTCAGGCGAAAGCAATTACCAATGGTTTCTAGTAGATATGTGAGCAATTCTCTTGTGTTTATGATGGTATTGATGCCATTTTAGATTAGATATCTTACGAACAGAAGAAAGATAAGGATTTGTTTGGTATAGACCATCATTTTCTTCCGCTCGTTTTTCCTATGCCCTGAAGCTTCTAATTACCGATTAGTATAACTGGGAAACGTCACGTAATACACTTAATTTATATATTATAGGTCACTATTACTAAAACGTTATGTTATTTTTTCATAGAAAATGTGAAACCCACATATTTATGACTAATAGACATAACGTATACATTTAAATATAATTCATGTTATTGAATATACACAATATCACTTATACATCAAAACTTATAATAATAAACAAAGAACACATCTCACACTTCTGCAACATTGATTAGCATATCATTGATGACCCTCATCGCATAATCAACACAAAATACATGACTTATTTTAAACTTTTAACAGATTCATTAAAAATTTAATTTTGGAAAATCTTTTAAATGCAGAGTTTATTTTCAATCACTTAATTTAATTGCATTTTAAAAAGCCTTAGGTATTCTTTAGCTAGCAGTTTTCGGTTAGGAATTATACAAATCTATCCCAATATATAAATTTTTTCGCAGCAGTATATCAAATATTTATTAGTTAAAAATCACGTATTTGAGGGATGTGATTTATACCCTAAAAATATTTTTTAAAGCATTAAGCATTTTCAATTAATTAGACTATTTAGTTAAATAAAATTAAAAAACCTTTAGTAAATCAGTTTGCCAAAAATCTTCAATCCAATTTTAGTTTTATCAGAAATAATGAAATATATCGGGGACCAAATAAATATAAAATAAAACTAAATATAATCATAAATAGTCATTGATTTCTAATTTCAGAGATATAGTGTAAAGCTTGAGTAACAAGTGAGAGTGAGCGAAGTGTACATCTTGATTTCGGTATCGGAAGTAAGGATCAAACATTAAGTGTAAATATAAAAAATTTTCTTTTATTTTAATTTAATTCTATTTAATTTTCTACATCTAAATAGCGTACTTTGTTAAACAAAGAAATACTTTTATTGAAAGCAAGATTTCCGCAACTTAGCCATCCAATTGGTGCCCGGCAACTCACACATTTAATTGAAATAAATTGCTTTTTATTGTACTCTGTTCTACTGAAGAAAGGGATTTAGAATAAGGGCAGGGGTGGGCTAGGCAGATTAGGGGTCGATACCGTCTCAGACATCGGGGGCCGCTTGATTTTCCTTGATCTCTCAGGCGGATTTCATCCCTATGTAAGTGGTGGACGCTGAAAAAGGCTGCTTAATTAAGTCCCCATATACATTATGGACAAGACACAAGAAGAGGTCCCCGATTCTTCGATAAAGGACCCTCTTTAATAATAATCATTAGTCAACAGAGAAGAACTTTTTCTTTGGTAATTCCTCTGTTTGAAATCAAATACTTCTTGGTCACTCATTCAGATTATATTACATTATCTTCTCTTTTCTTTACATTATGTCGAAATGAATACTTTGATTTTCAACACTGTTTTACGCCATAAAAACCAGGAGACGTTTTGTAGTTATATTTTATTGTTGTTTTATTTTCAATTTTTTATATTCTAATATCAATTATAATTTTCTTATAGAAGCAGACATCAATGCGTGATACAATGTTGAAAATAACACACATTTTATGTCAATATGAACCACAATCTCACATAAAGCTTCCTGCAAACGTTATTCTATGTAATAACCGGTGTCCAGGGATTGTGTTCAGTCCACCTTCTTAGGGTTTTACAAGTCTTTGGCGGAGCTCAGCAACCTGGTGAGAAATCTCACTACCTGTTGAGTCCAACCACAATCACTCATAAAGCTTCCTGCAAACGTTATTTTCTCTAATAACTGGTGTCCAGTGATTGTGTTCAGTATTTGGCGGAGCTCTGCAACATGGTGAGGAATCTCACTACCTGTTGAGTCCAACCACAATCACTCATAAAGCTTCCTGCAAACGTTATTTTCTCTAATAACTGGTGTCCAGTGATTGTGCTCAGTATTTGTCGGAGCTCTGCAACATGGTGAGAAATCTCACTACCTTTTGAGTCCAATCACAATCACTCATAAAGCTTCCTGCAAACGTTATTCTCTGTAATAACTGGTGTCCAGTGATTTTGTTCGGTCCGCCTTCTTCGGGTTTTACAAGTTTTTGGCGGAGCTCTGCAACATGGTGAGGAATCTCACTACCTGTTGAGTCCAACCACAATCACACATAAAGCTTCCTGCAAATGTTATTCTCTATAATAACCGGTGCCCAGTGATTGTGTTCAGTATTTGGCAGAGCTCAGAAACCTAGTGAGGAATCTCACTACCTGTTGAGTCCAACCACTTAGATAATAAATATTAATTTATTTATAAAATAGCATTCTATAGAAATTTATATGCGTTTATTCTTATTAATAAATCATAATATTCTTTTTCTACAATAATGAAGACATAAGAAACAAGTATACTCATTTTGTTTCTCAATGACTTACAGCATATAGTGAATTACAAAATACGACAGAAGAAAAAAAAATCTCTCCTACATTTTCGAAAGGCATTTTTCCCTTTTAAAAAAATGTATTTTTTTATAATTGTAAACAATGGCAAAAGCATCATCTTCCTAAAATTGTGAAAAAAGATAGTTATAATGGAAAGGATTATTCGCTAAAATTTGAAAAATATTACAAAAGGAGTTTGATTCCCTTTCAATTTTATTTACATCCTTGAGGCAATCATCGACAAAAGGACGATTGTATTTTGTCACATAATTTCTCGCATGTCAGACAGCGATCTTTTGTCCAAAAAAAATTTGTCTCTTAATAAATTCCAAACACTATATTAATATTTCTAATAAAATATTAATAGTAATTTTATTAAGCAAGTAAGTAATTATGAGCAAATTTCTTATTAATAATTAATTTATGAAATCAAATTTCATAATATGTAATACTCATTGGACCAATCATTAAGATGTAAGGAACTTGATAATAGACAGAATGTATTCCATTGTAACAAATTTTGTTGGCGGAAACATTCTGAAATAAGTAATGTAATATAGTATTGTCTCGCTTTTCTTAACTAATCAATTTCAATTTAACTTAATCTGATTGTATCGCTTTCTATGCAAAAAAAAAATGCCTGTAAAAGTCAGATCACTTACTTATTTAACTAAATTAGAACTTTAATAGTAGAGTTACACAGATTGAGTCTAAAAACATATTTATCCGAAGATCAAGCTGGACTGTTCTTTACCCCTTGACTTATCCTATAACCTTAGGTTGAGATCAGCAATGTTAAAAGGTCGGGTTGGACTAAATTGAATAAGATTGAACGGAAATGGGCATCCTGAACAACGAAACGGTTAACAAAGAAAGATTTATAAGGAAAGAAAAAGTATTAGTTACATTTTATATCTATAAACTTTCTGTTTTACTGCTGAGATGATTTTATGCTATTTGTGACAGATGTTAAATAACCTTCATAGGAACTTAACAATTGCCTTCTACCTGCGCCTGTGATGCTCAAGCGGACAAGCTTACGTTATCTGTAAAACTATTTCAATCATGACTTAGCCTAAGTATACTTCTGAAGAGAAAATAATGACATCTTTCTCTTTCTGAAAATTGTTTCCGAAAAGTCCCTGAGGGGTTTAGGAAATACGGTTGAAAAAATGCCCTTGACATAACATTCAAAATGAGAGATGGTTTTAATATGAGCAGGCATTGTAAGTTGGATTGTTGTCCCAAAGAGGGCATTAGGCAAGGCTTCATTAGGATCAACTTCTTAGCGGGAATACTGAGAAATGTAATCTTCCACGGAGGATCTTGAAAAATCTATCAATTCAGACTGATTTCTCTCCCCTATTTCATTCCCAAAACATGATTTCCTCTTGTTCTTGCTCTTAGGAATTTTTTTTTTTTTTTTTTTTTTTTTTTTAACCGCATCCTCAGTAGATTGCAGATATCATTAGTTCCCGCCATACCAATTCCCCTAGGTTTTTCTTTTTGTTTAATTTTTTTTTGTCATTTTAATCTCCCATGCTACCGCTTAAGGTTATGGAGTGATGGGTTATTTGCAGTTCGGCAGTCTATTATAAACACTCATGGCATAACTATTTTCTTTCTCGAAAAAAGCCCAAGGCATTACTTACATCCAAAGCGCCAGTCTTAAATGACCTAAAGGATCCCCTCGGCTTTGACCCTCAAGATACATGTTTCAAACCGCACATTTGTTGTATACCATCACTTTTTATGCAATGATTAATTCAAAAGTAAATGTGCAAGCTTTAAGCCTTAGATGATTTTAGTTGGGGTTTGGTCAAGATAGATCCAAAAAACACAAATTTAAAAAAATGTATTTTTTAATAAAGGATTATCTGCCAACGTTTCGGCTTACATTGTAAGCCATCTTCAGGGCTGTAGAAATACAATGTCATGAGAATACAATAATAATTGAAATTAGTATAATAGAGAATTGCAATAATATAATGTGATATCAAGAGTATGAATGTAGAAAGCTATGTAAGAAAATTTAAAGTTTATGAAAAACAATTTGAAAAAGAACCAATTTGAAAAAAACATGCAAACAAACAACTTATTGACAAAAAAAAAAAATTGAAATATCATTAAAGCAGTAATTTGCCACACCTACCTATCATGAAGATGAGAGAGGACGTCCTGTCCCTAAGTTCACATTTCCATGACTGAAATATATAAATTTTACTTTTTCACAAAGCGAAAGGTAAAAGGAGTGGGGGTAGCAGGTACAAGGCGGAAGGTGTAAATAAATTTTCTTACATAGCTTTCTACATTCATACTCTTGATATCACATTATATTATTGCAATTCTCTATTATACTAATTTCAATTATTATTGTATTTTCATGACATTGTATTTCTACAGCCCTGAAGATGGCTTACAATGTAAGCCGAAACGTTGGCAGATAATCCTTTATTAAAAAATACATTTTTTTAAATTTGTGTTTTTTGCATCTACCTTGACCGAACCCCAACTAAAATCATCTAAGAATAATATCTACGGTCAACAAACTCTCCTTTTGAACGTGCAAGCTTTAAGTTTTTTTTTGTTTTTGTTTTTCAAAAGAAGTTATAACTGGAAGTCATAATCACAATTGCTCGCATGACTTACAGACACTAAATGGAACCAGCAGAGGCTTGGTATGTGGTAATCAGCGATACATTTGGAGCCAATCTTTGATAAATCTTTTTGCAGTGTAGAATCCTAGCTCACATATTTTCTTAGGATCAAATATCTATATCCAAAGCTTGATTTTCCTTAAAGTACCTCCTACGTGCAATATATTAAGTTCCGATGCAAAGTTAGTTGTTGTAAAATGAAGAAAATAGATATTTTCTTCAGATTTTTGTTAATTAAACGGTAATCCAATATAAATAAATAATTATTATTAATGTCATTAAAGAATTATCTCAAATATAAAATAAACATTTGAGGGGATAAACCCTCTTTCCCCCTGAAAACTGAACTAGAGTAATGAAAGAGAGGGGGAAACGACTATTGCCAACTACTCAAACATCATTTCTTCTTACCTCCCCATCAGTTTACTCACCATATTTTCGAAGGGGTTTGAAAAAATGATTACCTTCTGCTTCTCTTATCCATCCTGGAATCCAACCACCTCTTTCCCTACCACCATTTAATATTTGATTAAGATAAGCTCTTTGAAGTCTTTGCAAATGAAGTGAACATATGTATTCCTTTTCAACAGTAATTATTCTAACACTGTAGTAATGTATTACTACATATGCCCTTTTCCCTGCTACCGGTTTTTTCTCTTTAAACTCAAGTCTATCCTTCCACAACCTTACTACCTTATCATTATGTCCTATCTTTCCGATAGATACTTTCAAGTCCGCACTGGTCTGGAGTATTCTGACCTCTACCCCGTTGAAGCGGGAGTTCCACAGGGTAGCGTCCTTGGTCCTGTTCTTTATACCATTTTCACTGCCGACATCCCAACACATCCTGACACACTCCTCGCGTCCTATGCAGATGACACAGCCATACTCTCCTGCAACCCAGATCCTGACACTGCCTCAAAAAACCTTCAATCCCACCTTAACTCCATTTTCCAGTGGTCAAAACGCTGGCGAATACTCCTAAATGAGAAGAAATCAGTTAATGTTACCTTCACACTCCGCAGAGGTCAATGTCCGCCAGTCCTCCTTAATAACGTTCCCCTTCCTTCCTTTCCGACAGTCCGCTACCTTGGGTTCTACCTAGACAGTAAACTAACCTGGAAGACTCACTTACAGACAAAGAGACAAGAGCTAAACAGACGCTTTGGACAGCTCTACAGATTGCTGAACCACAGGTCCAGATTAACAATAGAAAACAAAATAACTATATACAAAACATTAATCAGACCCATCTGGACATATGGTATTGAGTTGTGGGGCACAGCGAAGCCATCAAACATTAGATGCATCCAGGGGTTCCAGTCCAAAGTCCTTCGCACAATCCTCAACACTCCTCCCTACGTATCCAATAAAACCATCCATTCTGACCTGCAAGTACCTTTTGTTTCCGAGCTCATCCCCTCCAGATTTGATAAGTTCCACACAAATATCCAAGGACATCCAAATCCTCTAGTCCTCTCCTTGGCATCCCACGTCCATCCCGACAACCCTCCCCGACGCCTCAAGAGGAGGTGGCCAAGGGACCTCCTACTCCAGTCAGTTTAGTATAATACCTAGGGAGTGAATGCACTGGCATTTTTCTCCCCCTCTCAATCCCTCCTTGACTCCCTGCCTAGTCTCCTTCTTATCCTAGGATAAGGAGAAGATGGGTGCCGGATAGTCTATCGCGGGTTAACCTGGGCTCCTCTCTGAGGACGGGTTACGTCCCGGGATAGACGAGCAAGGACTCTTATCATGTACCCCATCAAAAAATTAAGTGTAAAAATGTACAGATAATTTTTTTTTAATAAAGAGTTAATATATATATACTTAATTTAGGTCTCACCTCCTTTTCTTCAAAATCATCACTATTAATTATTAAAAAAATGAACAATTAATCATTGTTTTTTATTAAGGAGGATAAATCAGTAATAATGATGGTTTATAAAAAAACTCAAATGATTTTTATGGTTTATTGATTATTGGTAAACGCAATTAATCACGTAAAGAGATAACGTTTATGTTTTTTTAACTTCCCTTGCAACTACATTGGATCATGGATAATCTACAGTTAGCCTTATTCTAAACATCTTTGGTACTGTACAGGCTATAATTTCTCGATGAAAGCTAGCCCAAAGCTAGAATTTATCATGGCTTAAATTTGGGGGGGGGGGGGCCCAAGCGGACCCCTTTGGCTAAGGCGATGCCCAATGTTCAACATTAAAAAGAATATTGATTTTCTTCATTTTTATATTAATTATAGTGCCAAATAATTTTAGTTCAATGAATACAGTGAATATCTCGGGTTTTACGATACAATTATTTCGATTCCTTAAAAACTCAAAGATAAGAAATTCCTTTCACTAATAAAAACAAATAAACTTTAAAAAAAACAATTTGTAGATCTATTGTGACTGCCAAATCCTTTCCAGTGAAAATTTTGCTACTCTTGTATTCGTTATACCTTCTTCTCAGATGTGAATGAAAGCAAGATCTTACAAAAGGAGAAAAAAAAAAAACTGAATAATACAAACCCCTCACTGTCTTGCACTAATTCTATTAGATTGATTTCCTTTTGTGGCAGGGTAGCCTTTCAAGTCGGTCCTAATCAAGGCTTCCATAACGCAATTCAAGCCGCCATCCTTAAAACTTGGAAGGGGCTGGAAGTTTTCTGAGGAAGGCGATCAGATAGCGCGTGAGGGGTGAGGGGATGATGTAGAAGTACCCTCGAAATATTTCCTCCGACCTCAATCAGGGGGCTGCAAACATACCACTTTCACGTCTACTTCCGGAATCGGAAATATACTTCTGGAAAAGGTTCGTATGCTCCTGACCGTCATTAAGTTAAATCATTGCTTTGTCGCATGCCTGTGGGATAATAATTCCTAAAAATTAACAACATTTGATTAGTTATATCATAGAACTGTAAATCAAGGTTTTACTTTGATTGAATAAAAAAATTATAATTATTGTAATTTTGTATTTAAATTATTTTAAATTGGTGTCATATTTAAGAGAGGTGTCTTATTTGAGAGTAGTGTCATTGGTCACCTTCTCTCTTCATGTAATTGACATTGAATGTCATTTTTTGCTTCACTGTGATCAAATTATAAAATGTTTTTATTTAAAATAATGTAATAAATTTATAAAAGTAAAAAAAAAGTATTTAAATTAAAATAAATAATGGGACAATATAATTTAAGAAAAATAAATTAGAAACCTATTGGCCGAACCTTAACCGCATATACCAAAAGTGAATTATTGCACACACTATTATACCATAAGTAACAAGTAATAAATAATCTATGCACGAAATACGGGCTAGTTCTAGAGGGAATACAATTCTTGAGCTAACTAGTAGTTTTATTTAAGTAAGTTAAGTAACTTCATAAATTTTTCAAGAGGCTAATCAAGCCAACACAGGATTAAAATGGAATCAAATAACAGTTTATTTGCTGTCAAACAGATTCCAGGGCTCTGAGGATGGAGCTGTACGTTCGGAAAGTTCTATTTCAAAGGAAATCAAATTCATGACATAAACAAAATCCTTAAGCGGTGATGGTCTTAAATCCTCGTAATGAAAAACGTCTCCTCGAAATATGGATATTATCAAGATAACCCAATTACCTTCGAATTATCAAGAAGGTATTTTTTGTCAGTAATCAGTGTCTTAGGGGACCTGTGAAGATATTTTCAAGTCAAATAATTTCAAAAATTTTAAGTCACCGTATGGGGTCACCTTGAATTTCCTTATTTTCTTACGGGGAATCTGCTAATCCAAAAGGAAACCATTTGTAGCATATTCATGTGATTACGATCCAATATGAGTTACAAACATGATGGTAAAGATTTTAAACATTTTCATATTCTATTAATTTTCCTGAATTTATTTAGAAATTCTAGCTGAAAATATATCAAAGAGAGGAAAACTATGATGTAATAAATGTGATTTTATCTTATGAAAGACAATTTTATATAGAGACAGCTTTGGAATATTTTCAAGTTTTATAAAGCGTTAAATTTTTTAGATGGGCTAAGGTAAATATCTTATGGACTTGTTAATTCCATGCATGTGCCAAACCTTGAATATATTCTTACATATTTCCCTCTTTTTTTAAATCTATTTTTTCCAGAGCTCCTCAAATGATGTTGGCAAACTGCGAGAACGGATATGTGAGATGTGGGCGTAATAATCCTTGAGTTGATCGCCCCTAAACCCGATCCTACCTACCTGATGTTGGCAAATATTAAGGGTTATCTATATTTCAAATCAGATATAGAAAATTTTTGCATTTATAATAGTAATGAATAACCATTAAAAAAATTATTATAATTTGTTTTATTTCAATAAATTAAATTATCTCCACAAATAATTTAAATAAATATATAACTCTCTGTAATAAAAAGTTAATTTTCTCAGCGATTTTTTTATACACTTTATCGAGCTGAAAATCTCAATTTTGTCGACTTACAAAATTAAGTTGAACTTTTAAATAATTCTAGTTTGGTCATTTATGAAAATTAGGAAGAGTAAAATTTCTAAAATTAATCCCTAAGAAACCTC
>KZ807524.1:21159-38518 GCA_000696205.2 Oncopeltus fasciatus | reverse complement strand
TAATATCTTTTTTTTTTTTTTGACGTGATAAAAAATTTTCTTTTTTAATGAGTAAAAATCTATAAGAAAATAAAGAAAATCTGAATATAGCCTTGTAGTTGCAGACCAGTCTTAATTGTATTATAATTTATAATATATAAATAAACATATGATAAATGATTAATGATAATTGATGACATAATGATATATTGATACATGCTCAATAGCTTCAGATGAAATTCTTTGAATGACTCAATAAGAGAATATGTAGTTTGTAAAAGTGTCTTCATACTTCATATTTTTGGTACATAGATGTATTGCACAAGTAGTATAGTCACATCGTTTCCTTATCAGCTGTCCTCGAATTTCCCCTCTCACAGCATAGCCCAGACAGCTTGCTGAAAGACAAGCGCAGGATTTTGCCTAATCGCAAGAAGGAGTGCTCTCAGCCCTGAATATGTGACCGATCTGAATAAAACACAGCGCCCTCCCCACGAGGTCTGACTTGAATTCAGTCACTGTCCTCCCAGCTAAGCCCTTTTCATTCCTGTCCCGATTTTTTTAAAAGACCAACAGCTGCCGATAGAATAATTAATGAACAAATCTCATTTACTATGTCCATATTTAATGCCATTAGATATTAGTAGGATGTATATGATGATTTATTTTAATTTCTTTTAAAATGTTAGTATATTGAACAACAATAATTGATTAAAATAATAAAAATTAGAAGTACACTTTTAAATTCGTTCAATATGGCGGAAACTATGAATACTGTATCCAACCATGAAATTATTTAAATATAGAGATTAGTTTTATATAGAGTTTATCATAGAGGACATATTATATAACGTTTGTTGCCAGCTATACAGATCAGAGTTACTTAACAGAACAATTAAAGTTGTTTTTATTAAAAATTCATAACAATTTATTCATAAATTTGAGACGATTAAAAAATAAAAAAAAAAATTAAAACTATTATTCAAAAAACAGATTTTACGCTACAAATTATAAAATAATTTTTTTTTCAAATAAAGTAAAGCCTTCATGACGGTACCAATAAAAAGCTTTATGGTTACCAAACACAGCAGCTTTCAGGTATTATTGCCTTCTTCTTCAACAAAAAATCCATTAAAAAAGGTCTTGGTGAACTAGTACATAATGCTAACTCACACATGTTCTTAAGTTTAAGTGGCAACATATCAATCATATATTTTATTTGATGATTGATTAATTAAATTTCTATAAAATGTCAAATCATTATAAATGATTTGCAGAAACCAATAAAGACGGATAATAGAAGGTATGATAAAGATATAATATTACTAAGTATACATTTACAGAGAAGTAACATGTTGTAGAAATTTATTTATCTATCTACATACAGCCATTCCATAGATGTGGGCGTAATAATCTAAGGGTTGATCGCCCCTAAACCCGATCCTACCTACTCAAGCAATAGTTATACTGAAGGGCGTAATAATCTAAGGGTTGATCGCCCCTAAACCCGATCCTACCTACCTATAGCCATTCCATTCTAATCAACTACTGGACACCAATCCTGTAATACTTATTATGTGCTTATATAATATGTGTTATCTATTATATCCCATTCTTATTATAGGTTGGTTCATTTTTTGATAAAATCTTCATGGCAGGACTTGAACCTGCACCGCCATTTATCTTCATATTATCTCGGAGTAACTATTTCCTATCATTGATAAGATTGGTCGTGCCTTCCTAGTCACATTTTTCATTTTTTATATAAGGAGATTGTACATTAAAGATCGCTTTTGAAGAAATCCTAGCTAGGCTAGTCTTAGTAAATCGTCCACTGCAACTTTACATTTGGATACGTTGCTTATGATGCTAGGTTCATAAATTATATGAATGAATGGGAGGGTAGAAGTCATCCAGTTCCAAAAACCAAACTCACTTCCTATAGAAAATGTGTCATTATTTATTAGATCATCCCCACTCTACACTAGAAAATATCTTCGTCATTGCATTCCGGAAGTAAAACTTTTAGATCATTGCTCAGAATACATCAGCCGACGAACTTTTGTACATGTATTATTATTCGTGAAATTCTTGCAGGTTCTACTGATAGTGTGAGAAAGCAAGAGGACCAATAAACAGTTAATTTCGTTTAAGTAAGTTACTCTACTACCTCTTCTCCCAAATAAATTTTTACTTTATTTTTTAATTGCTGAAAATGTATACGCTAACTTATTGGTAAACAAACATGCTGCAATAGCAAAACTCAAACTCATGCTCATTCTGATTATTATTATTTAGGCGTTTTACTAATCATTTATCTTACGTCTCTTGAGAAATCTCGCAAATCTCCAAAATGTGTGAAGTGATTCACCACGACCTTCGCGAAGTAGATTCACCTAAAAATTGTTTGATTGCTTCCCACGCCTTGGACGTTAAAAAGGTCAGGGCCTCCCTATTTCTTATTCTCTAGAGAATAAGAAAGATAATTTAATGAATGTGTCTCATGACACTTGAATATGAATATAATATTATTCTCTTGCTTGTTTTCCCCCCTAACAGATAAAAATTATAAAATAAAAAGTGGGGGTAAAACAAGGTAGAGCTCAGCTGATTAATGTGTGTGAGGTGGGTTTGGGGAGGTGGGGAGCGGGTTAGATGCGAGAGGGTGGGTTTAATGGGATCGGGGAAGCCAGGTTCTACCCAGCATAAAGCACTGCTTTGCATAACCCATTATGGAACCTATCAGATACCCTCGGATTAAACACGAAAAATATCGTATCCATCCCACCCCTTACTACACCACCACCCCCTTATTTTATAGACACCACCCATGATAGGATAAACCCTTACCACAACAGCCTTAAAACCTCCTCAACACTTTTTGAATTAAGTTTAACATCCTACTAACAAAAAGACGAGGCCTCTTTTTAGCCAATCAAGTGTTTTTTTACAACTAAGAAGTTTTTGTTATTTTCCGAAAAATAAATTCGATGTAGAAGAAGTGCATGGCCTTGAAAGACCTTATCAAAGCAATATAGCATAGGAACGCAAGAAAAGATCCAAACAACAAAAAATACTGTATGGAAGTTTCGTGATTCAAAGAAGGTATTGATACTTTAGCCTACTGTAATACATAATGCATTTTATCAATAGTAGCAATATTAATGAAATTTAAATGTATCAGAAGTTGAAAGGCTATAATCTATGTTAATACTAACCTTTAACTACGTTTCTACTTTTATAAAACAGCTTCTCAAATTTTTATTATTATCTATGATGTTTCTAATATTTTTGGATTGTTTAATATGTATCATAAAAGGTTTCTAGAGACCTAAGCACAAACAATATTACTGAGAAAAAAGAAAACAACTGTAGCCACTTTGTGTCTTGATTTCGTTACACTAGACAGGAGTCTCTCCCTCCCCATCACTCCCTCCATTTGCCCAGATGTAGTCAGGAGATACAGGAAATTTTGACCAAAACATTGGCAAAAATAAAAAACTTTTTTCAAATGGAAAGTTTTTTTGACCGTATATATTATTGCTAAATTTTTTTTGGGGGGTTGGGTCAAGGTAGATCCAAAAAAATACAACACATAATACACAATTTTTAAAAATGTGTATTTTTTAAATTATCTGCCAAAGTTTTGCCTTACACTGTAAGCCAACTTCAGAGCTAATAAAATACAATGTCATGAGGATAAAAAATAATAAAAAACAATAAAAACAAAAGAATTGAATGATTTACAATATTATTTTATAGAATTGCCATAAGTAAATGTAATGTAATATCAAAAGTATGAATGTCGTAAACTATGTAGGAAAACTTCAAAATTCAAAAAGCAAACTACCAAAAAAATATAATTAACCACACCTACTTATCATGAAGACGAGAGGGGATGTGTCACCAAAATCCTATTTTCTTGACTGAGACGTAGGGTTTGAAACTTGTGAGAAATTTTTTGAGATGGACAACGTGGGTGGTGGAAAGGTGGAGGAAATTTTATAAATATATATTATTTTTTTTATGGTATTTAATCCCACGTAAATTTTACTAATTTTTAGTGCAAGGGAACAGAATAAAAACTCTAACTGTCCCAGCCAGGACTCGAACGTCCCGGTAGCATAATTGGTTAATGCACCGGCCCGGATAGCAGGAGGTCCAGGTTCGTGTCCCGGCTGGGTAAGAGGCAATGTGTGTTGCATCGCGTAATTTTTTAATCTGATTATTAAGTTTTGTGGTGAGTGCTGGAGTGGGGTCTCTGTTGTTGTGGGTGGGTGTGTATGTGGTTGTCAGAAAGTAAAGTGAGTCCATTCCACGTTGCAGCATCGAGGGAGCCACTTTAGGTTAAAGAGTCGTCGTTCTTCCTAAAGGCCTGCTTGAAACATTTTCTGGCAACCGACTAGGCAAGCTAATAATATTGTTATTTATTTTGTAGTGATCATTAAAAAATTTTTGGGTTGGTAATATAATTTTTATAATTATTTAAAATATAAGTATGTAGTCATATAATGATATAAACTTAAAATATTCATTTATTGTTCATTTATTTATATTATCATAGTTACTTAGCTGATCCGTTCCTGACGAAGGTCAACGTAATACTGGGGAGGTGTAGCTATTTTGATTAGGATATAAAGAGTGTTTCTCTTCCAGTCAGCTGCCTAGTCAACAATGTACACGTCTCTTAAAACACTTTTGACAAGCATGGAACGACTACTTTAGATTTATAATATTCAATCAAGTTCTTATGAAATAGTGCGTATTTGAAAATTAGTTTTATCCGAGCAAGCGCTAATTTATTCAGAAAAACTCCATTATAAAAACAGCTTATAACAATGCAAATTTGCGGTTGTTTTTATTTGTATCGAAATTTCTTTGGAATTTCTTTTAAAATTTAAATAGTCTTTTTCTAATGAGTCTTTATTTTTTATAAAAAACTGATTACTAGTTGAACTTGTTCCACAGTTATTGGCTTCATTAGTAAATTTCTTGAAATTTCACTAGCAGTCTCTGTCAGTTGTGTATCGTCATTGCCTGTTTTCCATTGTTCCAGTAAATAATAGATGACAAATCGTAAAGTAACTATGGTTGATGGTTAGTTGGCCGTCTCGAATATCATGTGAGAATGGTCGGGGTTTCGGCCAGGAAGAAAAAATATACACCAAAATTTGGAGTNAAATACTAAATTTTTAAAATTTTATTTTTTGGATCTACCTTGACCGAACCCCAACAAAAAAAGCATCTACTTATAATCTCTACGGCCAAAATACTTTCCGTTTCAACTAAATCACATTCATTAAAACATTTCTTTATTTTATTGTTTATTTTTTTTTTACTTCCATTGAAAAAATCTTCCATTTTTTACAATTGTTATTATAATCCCTCGCTTTTCTTTATTGTAAGTATCGTGAGACAATATAATCACTGAATTCTCTATATCTGCCCTTAATACCACTATATTTTCGTCTTTTCATTTTTTACTTTGATACCCACAGAATGCGTCTGAGTTTAAACGGTCTCGAGTTTAAACGGTCTCCCTCTTCCTTGGAAGTATAAGCAGCTTATGAGCTCAGTGCAGGTGTTTTTGTTGTCGATGGAATGATACGTCTCGATATCTGTCGCGAGCTCTTGGATTCACCTAAATACCGAGTTTACTGCGATATTTAAGATCGTTATATAAGATTCCTTCAAAGTAATGCTCTGAGCATTTTTTTATTTTTTCTACGGCATTCCTCAAAGTGCCATTCATTTACAGGACTACTGTTATAGAAGCCATCGGATAATAAGTATCACGAGACTCCTTCATCCCCTAAGAACAGAAGAGACAAAAATAAGCCTCAGAAATTCGCAAATTTATTTTATTCAAAGGTACAAGGTGAATATTAGAATATTACAGATTTTAATAAGGAAAAAATGTTTTGACAGGTTATGAATATAATTAGAATACTTTCTGGGATATGGAGTTTCCAAGGCTAAAGATTAGTTAATGTGGCCAATATAATGACTCCTCTAGGATTCTATATTTAAAGGTACTTTTTTTTTTTTACTCTTTTGGTAATCCTCTTTTTCTAGGTAAATCTCTTTTTCTATTTACCAAAATTTTGGTCTAAAATATTAAAAATTTGTTCGGACTAAGCCAGGTAGACATGATCTAATCAATTTCTGACTCTTTTGATGTTCTTTCTATGTATTATACTGGAGATAAGGTGTCGATCAATATCGTTTTATTGTCTGTTTTTCTGTATTTGATCTTTCAGGCTAACCTGCTACCCTATTGAAACTTTCGGACAAATAAACATCCATCTTTACATATTCCCTTTAACTTACAGTTTTTGGCTGTGTAAAGCCGCAATCAACTCCAAAAATTGTATCCCCGCTATTTAGACATTTGTTATTAAATTGTCGCTTCTGGTTTTTGATTCAGAAACATAGAACACTTATTTACTAAATAACGGGACTCGAAGAGTACATAGTTTAATAACTGAATAAACCGAGAGTTTAATCACCGAGAGATTAAAATCTCGTGCTAGGTAGAATCAGATGGGGTTATCTGTAACCAAGCTGTTCCAATTGAGACCGGATAGATGACTATCTGACTTTCTATCTGGTCGGAAAAATGTTGTTAAAATTAACATTAAAATTAAAATTAAGTTTTTCTGAGGCGGACTTGTCGCAGAACATAACTAAATTCGGATTCCACCAAAGGACATTGATTTCGTCTGGTTCTCTCTGATTTCTCCTTCACCGCTATGTGGAAATCTTCAAATCCTGTGATTTCTTGAGCCGCCGCGAACCATTAATTTTGAGAAACGAAATTTGGCAACCTATGTTTGGATAATATCGATAGTTTAAGCCAACCGATAATATAAAATTAAAAAGTAAAAGGAAACCTATTCGTTAAACACTATATTTTTCCTTAAGGGGCAGTACAAAATTGGAAGTAACATAGATTTGTTCACAACGGGAGCAGGTAGAGTACTGACTTATTAAAAATAACTTGAAAGCTTGTATTTGCATATCGACGAATTATGGAAGTGCATTGCCACACGATCTTGCGGAAGGACCAATAAAATCAAATTATACGCGGATATTCATAGATAGCGCTAATAGGTCTAAATGATTAATATAACTACAGAAACGAGAGAGGGCGAATTAAACAAACAAACAGAGCAATAAAGACTTTTCATTTTTAACGAAAATAAAACAATTATTAGAAAATAAAGAAACACTTTTATTTGCTCCGCTATATGGTGACAGGCTTCATGAGAACTGCTCACACATTTAGGACCTGGAGTTCTGAGACCCTCGGGCCAGACACCGGTTAGTTGGGGTCTTGTGATGCTCGAAAACAGGTTAGACTTCAAAGTTAATGTCCTCACACATCTCACCACTGTTTATCTAACACCCTAGAGTTCACGTAGGCTTCCACGGTCCTCAAACATATTTACCAATACTTCTTCCGGGTTCAACCGTGTCTTGAAGTTTTTAGGTGCCAATCTTCAGGGCTAAATTCAGCCCATTCAGCCCTGAAGAAGCCTTCACAGGATGTGCGAAAGCTTGGCACCTAAAAACTCCAAGACACGGTGGAACCCGGAAGAAGTATTGGTAAATATAACCCTAGAGTTTCTTTTATTTTTGCCGAATTTTTTCGGCGTCATATCATCTTATTATAATTTCCTTATTCATTTTCTCCCTTGTGTTGAGCGAATTACACAAAATCATTTACATTTAAATTTTAATATTTTAGTGAATGTAGTTTTCAACGCAGTTATTTACTTTAAAGAACATATCATGGACGTTCATGCAGCCGATAAAGATAACGATATTTTCTTGAGTTTTGTTTCCCACTCCAAAATCTTAACAATAATTCGTTTAAGTTATAAAATATTTGACTTTCATAATACAAGCCTATGTAATGTTTTCCTTCAGCTCACAATAGCTTGTCAGGTAGGAAGTGCAAGGAGTTGATTTTACGCGTAGGACATGTAATATAGAGGTTATTATTTGGTGATTTGGGAGTGTTGGGGAGAAGTTGGGAGGGTGACGGGTGACACTCTATATTAGCCGCGTCTGAAGATTAATGTCCTCAGATACGGATTACGTGACTTGCTCCAGCGCTCTTCAAGATCTAATCTTCCAGAGAAAAATCATGCCTAATGCTAAAACCGCTTCGCTGAGGTTGTTCCCTCAGAACTCGCCAAATATACAACTCGCTCCATACCGACTCCTTATTTTCCACCTCTACGTATGCATTTTTAGCTTTCCGGCAACATATCATATTGCTTTGTTAACAGTGATAAAAATCTTTCGTTTTTATGAAATTACTCACTAGAGCTAGATAATATATATTATGGTTTAGTGGTTAACGTGTGACACTTGTACGCTACATTTTTCAGTTTCTTATCCTGTACGTCCCATCTTTTTCTAAATTATTAGTCATAGCTCTTCAGAAAGAAACGCTGTGTGCACATATATGAATGTTACTTGAGGACTGCATATGAGTCACTTTAATGACTGTATAGATTTTTCTAGGCCGGCCTAGATGAATCGAGAAGCATTTCTTAAAAAATAATTTTGTCTTATAAGCCAAGTGGTGTCACCTGTACATCAACATGTACAATATTTACGAGGAATTTTTAGTACACTACCTCATTCCTCCAAACGTTAATTGGTACTGAAGCACTGAGACTGGTATACTCAGGGGTTATTGTGACTATTCTAATTTACGCAGTTTCGATTTGGTACAAGACTAAGGTGAAGGATGCTAATAATATGAAATTCATGCGCATCCAGAGACACACACCACATGCATTCTTCCAATACCCAATTCAACTTTAAATGTTCTACAACTATGTTTAGAAGTCCGGCAGATAGATGAATATAACAGTGGAAAAGCCTATTGAATTCAAATATTGGAACCACCCTGTAATATAACTGGTCATACGCAAATCACCTACAGATGATGAACTATACGAAACATGGCTGTACAGAGGTTATTAACACCGGTTCAAGTTCATAGAAGATCCGAATTGTTCCTTCGATGTATCATTGCCATTAAGTTAGGATCACTGTATCTTCAATTGTCCTTTGAAAATATTAATTCAGAAAATAATAACGCAATAATCTTATCATGCATGCTGTCGAGTGAAGACCTAACAGGAAGAGCTCCCGAAGATAATGCCTATCTCCAAATCCCCCCCCCCCTCACGCTTATAATGGGGGTTTACTGCACGACGGTGACCCTGCGGAGAGGTCCGTCCACCACACTGATTATAGCAGGCAAGGAGGAGAGAGATACGAGGAAGAAAGGGGAAGTGCTTTGCTGGACTATGATCCAGTCTCATTAGAGGTGAGGTCCGTCCACTTTACTCAGTTTAAACAGGCGAGGATTCCTCCTGCAACATCTTTAGGGACTCTTTTGGTAAAAATATTACCAAAATCTAATACGGTATATATGATAAAGATATTATCCATAATCTATATCTATTTTAATTGTCATATAATACGTACTATTAACTATTTGTTTATATTTAATTATGTCAAAAAGATTCCCATTAGGTGTAAGAGGAAAATTTAGTCAAGTTGGCTGTTTGATGAAGATTACTGTAGCTTAGATTTGATTTTAATGAATGGCAAAGATTACTTCTTGTAGAGCTGGAGTGTTGGAGGGGACTGGAGAGCTAGGGAAGTGTTAAGGGGAAGAGGTTTTAACTGAACCCTCCTGATCTTGGTGAGCTGCATTGATTCCCACACACGCTAAGCCGTAGTGAGAGGCTTGTCCCGTCCCGCGTGTGGGAGACACCTTCCCTCAGAGTATTCCTCAATAATTAATTAGACTCCAAACTCTGACCAATAACAGGTTCCCGGCCCAATGGCCTCTCTAATGCAATGTACCTTTAAGGGAGGGTAAAACTTACAGTACTTTTCAAACAGTTGGGGGAATATGTTATTTCAGAAGAGTGCACATTTTTATATATTTAACTGATATAAATATCATTACAATATGTCGTATACCAAGCATTTTTGCAGAGATTTATAAAAAAAATTCACTTTCTGTCCCCGTAAATAAATAAAAATTGACAAAAGATATAGTAGAAAAATAATTTTCCGATTATTATTAATTTTAGGCCTGCATTATAAGGACAAAATGAATTAAAGACATTCATAAATTGAAAAAAAAAAGTTTTTTTTATTGATAGGAAAAAAGCTACTTAACTCATCTTACAAAAAATAAAAAATTTCCTTGAATAGATGGGCAAAAGCTCGTGATTGATGAATATATTTTATCATAATTGGTGATAACCAATAGTCATAAAATATCTACAAAGGAATATCTTACATGGAGATAATAAAATAATATTGATTCTAATATATTTTCCGACTTCTTAAAAGATGCAAATACTATTCAATTTTCAAAACCGAACAAAGACGAATCATATCCAAAATTATACATAAACTTATTAAATATATGCACAGTAAACTAATAACAAAATCACTACAAGACACAAAAACAAGCATGTATGTTCTCGTAAACTCTTAAGAAAAGATTAAATACAATATAGAGAGAATATTCTCCTATTTTTCAGCAAGGCAGACTACTAAATTACAGATGAGATGAATATATTAATTAAGACCATTCTGGTTCAGTAACAATAAATGCAAAAGAAGCTGTTAATACCGAATGAACGAATACCGAAATAAGATTTATAATTTAAATTTAATCCTTACAAATTTCCGCCCTTCCTTACATAACTAATATACTTTCAATCGTAACGGACAGACCTTCTTCTTTTACATTCACTCTCATTCGTTGTAAAGGAAAGTAGGTGTTACCCGGGATTTCTTCGTGACACCTACACATTATAATGTGCGTCATACGTCCTGCCGGCAGCAAGGAATGTGACACCTACCTGTTCGCTGATTAATCAACTATTGTATGCTCCTCCTACAGGATTTAATTAATTAAGTTCTTTTTTAGAATTAAATTCAAGAGAAGCCTTAGTTTAGCACATAAAACACTCCTAACAAGTTGACAATTAAAATGTAACAAAAGCAATATTATTGATAAAAAGAAGGCCATGTGAACCGTCACCTATTAATTTTTGAGACAGCACTTTTTAATATTTTAATATTAAATAATTAAGCTTCTGTCTATATATGAAGCTTGCTTTCACTAACCACATTAATATTATTTGTGATGATAAAGCATTGTTTAAAATGCTTCAAAATAAACTAACATACATTAACATTATAAGTCAAATAACAAATTACTTTCGTACATACATATAAGGCTCAAAAATTTAATGTATATTAATCTATGTTATCTATGTTATTTGGAGTTTCAAATTTAAAACAAATATAAGAAAAATTTGAGGCTAATCAAAATATACGTTTAAAGATTGCAATGAATACCCGAATTTTCACTAAAATAACAAATCTATTATTAATAATATACCTTCCATAAATACTTATATTCAAAATACATATATATAAATAAATATAAAACATAGAGAAATGTAAAAAATTAGGAAATTTAGGAAACTAGAGTAAGTCACAAGGAAAAACATATTTTATTCTACCATGCAACCAAAGGTGGCCGCTTAAAACAAAGCAATTTCTCTATGCATTGTTTGTAAAGAGAAAAGTGTCTACAAAAACTGTATTGCTGGCATAAAATTTAAAAAAAAAATTATTTCATATATATTTCATACACTATAATTTTTGATGGGGTACATTGTTGTCCTTGCTCGNAGGAGCCCAGGTTAACCCGCGATAGACTATCCGGCACCCATCTTCTCCTTATCCTAGGATAAGAAGGAGACTAGGCAGGGAGTCAAGGAGGGATTGAGAGGGGGAGAGAAATGCCAGTGCATTCACTCCCTAGGTATTAAACTAAACTGGCTGGAGTAGGAGGTCCCTTGGCCACCTTCTCTTGAGGCACGGGGAGGGTTGTCGGGATGAACGTGGGATGCCAGGGAGAGTACTAGAGGATTTGGATAAATAAAATAATAATAAAATTATAATCTGGTAGAATGGCTTTTTTCTGTCCTGCCTAAGTCGGCTAATGGCTTGTTCATTCTTTAATAAGTTTCAAGCGCATGTCCTCCTAAGTAATCCTGCCCCAACCTTGCGTCTGAAGTATTTAGAGGTGACTTTTCGGAAAACTACAGATGAATTGATGTGTGTCTTCCTTCTCAACATTCATGATGTGATTCATCACAGTAAATAACTAACATCTTACATTCAACTCACAGAATAAAATGGACCCTAGTAAGTCCAGGAATCGCATACTAGAAATGTAAAACTGCATTATTCCTAACATAAACAAAAACATGATTTTCCCATCAACTTAAATAGGTATAACTCTAGGTTAAGACATTTTATTATTATAATGTATCAGATAGAGTTATATTTTCAAATAATTGAAATATTGCATTTAAAAAAAAAGAAAAAGTTATACGAAAAAGTATAGAGGACGTCCTCTCTCGTCTTCATGATAGGCAGCCCTGAAGATGGCTTACAATGTAAGCCGAAACGTTGGCAGATAATCGTTTTAAAAAATCTACTTTTTTTTTAATTTGTATTTTTTTGAATCTACCTTGACCGGACACAAACTTAAATCATCTAATAATGAAAAGTTATAACTCTCCTCCTNATAAATATAAAACATAGAGAAATGTAAAAAATTAGGAAATTTAGGAAACTAGAGTAAGTCACAAGGAAAAACATATTTTATTCTACCATGCAACCAAAGGTGGCCGCTTAAAACAAAGCAATTTCTCTATGCATTGTTTGTAAAGAGAAAAGTGTCTACAAAAACTGTATTGCTGGCATAAAATTTAAAAAAAAAATTATTTCATATATATTTCATACACTATAATTTTTGATGGGGTACATTGTTGTCCTTGCTCGTCTATCCCGGGACGTAAAACGTCCTCAGAGAGGAGCCTAGGTTAACCCGCGATAGACTATCCGGCACCCATCTTCTCCTTATCCTAGGATAAAAAGGAGACTAGGCTGGGAGTCGAGGAGGGAGTGAGAGGGGGTGAAAAATGCCAGTGCATTCACTCCCTAGGTATTAAACTAAACTGACTGGAGTAGGAGGTCCCTTGGCCACCTCCTCTTGAGGCGTCTGGGAGGGTGGTCGGGATGAACGTGGGATCCCAGAGAGAGAACTAGAGGATTTGGATGTCCTTGAAAGTTTTTGTGGAACTTAGATCCTTAACTCAGAATGGATGGTTTTATTGGATACGTAGGGAGGAGTGTTGAGGATTGAGCGAAGGACTTTGGACTGGAACCCCAATTCAATACCATGTGTCCATATAGGTCTAATAATTGTTTTGTTAAGTGATATTTTGTTTTCTATTGTTAATCTGGACCTGTGGTTCAGCAATCTGTAGAGCTGTCCAAAGCGTCTGTTTAGTTCTTGTCTCTTTGTCTGTAAGTGAGTCTTCCAGGTTAGTTTACCGTCTAGGTAGAACCCAAGGTAGCGGACTGTCGGAAAGGAGGGAAGAGGAACGTTATTAAGAAGAACTGGCGGACATTGACAAGTGGTACAATGTGTTGGAAATAAATGTTTTCATGGTATGTCCTTGACAGAACAACTCCGAGTAATCTTATCGTACTGTCAACAAGTGATCCCTTACAGCTGGCTCAACTTCCGTCGGAAATTGATGCCTCACAAAAACAAATTGATAATTAATCAATTTGTTCCCTTTGTCTGCACAATCATACGAAACAGATACGTATAACTTCTGTTGCTTTCTTCTGCATTTATAAATGCATTGATGCATGATTTCAAGGGTAGAACTATATTCCATTAGTAGCGTAATGATGAGATATTAAAGAAAAATTTAAAACTTCTATAATAAGAAATTTCTAGTGAAGATATAGTAACACATTACTTCCATAAATATTAAATGAAAAATATTTAAAATTTTTAGTTATTCAAAATCAATCTAATTACGATCATTATTACTCGGTATTATAATAGAATTTGTGGTGATTCGGTCAAGGTATACAAAAATGTATTTTTTATTATCTGCCAAATTTTTGGCTAGCATTGGAAGCAGGCCGCCTTCAGAACAATGTAGTAAGTACAATGTTAACCTTTTTCTCAGGTTAACAATTAAATATACAATTTAGTAAGTAAACCTGAGAAAAAGAAAAATTACATGATTTACAATATTATTACATACAATTTGACGTAACTAAAGGTAATATGAATATTAAATGCTTAGGAAAACAATAACTATATTTGTAGCAAGTTCCTAAGCATTTATGAAATATGAAATGCTTAGAAATACTTTTAATTGACTGTCTTTGGGGAAACGTACTTTACTCTTGCGTCTCTCAATAGGAAGCGCAGCATGGACTTAACGAAAGTATAAGTCAAATCCTATTTTTATTTGAGCTTCCTCGTAAAGTAAAATGAAAATAGTTAATTTTAACTTTCATCTTTCAGAATTGTAAATACATTCCTGTATAAAATTAAACGCAATACCCTCTCATATGGTCTTATTTGGTTTTAGTAGTAAACTTTACCCCTCCGGATAAACCCATAAATAAATGTGGGTATAAATACTACTAAATATTAGTATTAAGTGTGGAATCTCCATGGCTAGGTTCTTCAAGTTCAAGGGCATGACCATTCTAGGGCTTTGCCGAATGAAAGGAGAAAGACTCATTCATATTCAACCACATGATGTGCGATTGCTCGGCATAAATAAACTTTTCGACATAGTCAAGCCCGGAAGAGTATTTGTAAATATCTCTGGAGACCGAGGCTTCCACTACGTAAACAGGTTATTATTTTTCTATCCAAGTTTCTCCAAATCCATCTTCAATGGTAATTCGGGCTAGAATATCGTTAAAAAGCCATATTGGACGAATAGAAGGGGTATAAATTACCTGAAATGCAAAGTGCGAGAATTATTATAACCTAGGCTTTGAAATTTAGTCCATCCTTTTGCTTGGTATTAGCTAACATTTAAAACATTTCAGTAGAAGGATAAACGGACATTTATGCATTCCGATAACAGGGTGGTCCAGAATTCAGCAATCTGTTGGACAACACTAGTAATAGTTCCAATTTTACAATTGGGAAAGAACCCAAAAGACCCCGAAAGTATATGCATGTTATCACTGTAGTATATCCTAAGGAAGCAACTTGAGGCAATTAATTATTACAGAGCAGTTCATAAAGAAATTTAACTTTGGCTTTGACATTTAGTTCTTCAGATTGCTTGGAATCAGCTCAAAACTCAAACACTCGGGAGTTAAAACTATTTCTATAAATGGCTAAAATGGCATTGGTGCACTCTGACCACCAGTTTATTATCTGCCCTTTGAGAACTAGAATTTCATTTAATTAGGTGCAGTATGAAGTAAGCGGGAGCTCCAATATCAAAACTCTTTTTAAGAGTAAGAGCTAGTGTTCTAAAATGTGTAGATGCTTCAGGCATGTGCTTTTCAAACAAGCGGCAACCATTGGGTCGTGATTACCTGCTGTTTCTTTCGAATTTCATCTTACAAACATGCAGGAAGACGTTAGGATGCTTAAGACATACTTATGAATTTATAAAATACTTTTTTTTTTTAAGTTTAATTTGTTTATTACATTCTGGTAAATAAAAACATTTTGTAATTTGATTACAATGAAAAGTAAAAACACATGAGGAGAGAAGGTGACCAATGACACCACTCTCAAATTATTTACAGACAATGTCCCCAGGAGATCACGGGGCCATCTTCGTTTGAGTCGAAGGGGAGGGTTGTAGGGGTTGGCATTCAAGGTCTGTGTCGGTGGATTAGGATGGTATGGCAGTTTACTGTGGAAAAGAGTGAAGCGGGAAGAAATTAAGTCTTAAGCAAAAGGGATATTAAGATCGTGGTGAAGGAATGAATTGGATACGCAATAGGGAGCATTTGCAATTTTTCTGGGGGTTTTGGAATGAAAGATCTGGATTCTTTGGATGTCGGAAGGCTTGGCGGCAATATACTTTACAGCAAAAAAAAATATCATGTGCGTCTCTGAAGAAGGACGCCTAAAAGCCTTTCGGACCATGAATAACTATAGCCCTACTCCCAGGGATTTTGTTAACAATGAGACCTCCTTCCAAGCCTTGACCATCTTTGTCAAGGACTGGAAAAACATAAAGGGAGGTTTTTAAGCCTTCCATTTTCATTGATGGCATTAAGATCATTGGAGAACTGAAAACCTGAGTCGAAATGGGCAATGGCTTTCTCTTGCCAGCCCAGAGGAAGGGGGTTTAGTGGGTAGTCTGTTCTCAGGAGTCCCACAGTTCCCGCTGTTTGACCAACATTGGCTAAGCAGCGGGTCTGCGTAACGCATTCCCCTACCTCATAAAAAAAAAAAAAAAAAAAAAAAAAAGTCTCTGAAGAAGGGCTAAAAATGGCATGTCGAATACGGATTTTGTGGTGAAGTGCCCCCTTCAGGCTGAGGAAAATGGAAAGAAAAAGAAATATAGAATACAAGATTTAAAGACGACTGCCAAGCCTGTAATATTCGGTGATTAGAGATGACAATAGGTATGGGGACAATGGGAGCCCCAGGCTAAGTTAGATTAATAGGGGATGGGGGTAGGGCTGATGCCTCCGGCTGCACTGCCTTTTATTGTGTCTAATGGTTATTAATGCGGTCTCTTTGTTTACTTTTCCTCCGGCACCTATCTCTGAGACAGGCTCTTTGTTGCCTTCCCTCCCGAACCCAGACTTCCTCACTTGTCAGAAACGTTTCGCCTAGGACCCCTTGAATGGAGGTTGACGTTCAAACACTCGCGAGGCAAAGCCTCACTCGACGGACATTAATGGAGAATACATTTCAAGCAATAATTTTTTTACAAATTGTCAATTATATAAAACTAAATAAATTACTGTCTCAAATAATTCCAACTGAAGTTCGCACTCCCCGCCGAAACTACATTTTAACCGATTCAACCGACCTAATGATACCACAATCCTTAAATTTGTCTAATCTAATTTATCTCCTTTAATCAAAATAAATGAGTCCAAATGCGTACATGTAAATTTTAAATTAAGAAAAGATTCTCCTATTAATGTTACATACAATAACATACCTATACCTCTCTCTGATTCAGTCCGTTACCTAGGGTTCCACCTTGACTCACGACTCAACTGGAATGAACATACTAAAATCAAACGACAAGAACTCAACAGACGCCACGGACTCTTATACAGCCTTATAAATAGGCGCTCACAGCTCACATTAGAAAATAAACTGACCATCTACAAGACCATTATACGACCAATCTGGACCTACGGTGCAGAACTGTGGGGTGCCGCTAAGCCTTCCAATATCCAACGAATACAATCCTTTCAGTCCAAAATTCTTAGA
>KZ807523.1:409316-420212 GCA_000696205.2 Oncopeltus fasciatus | reverse complement strand
TATATAAATACATATACCTAAAATTAAATAAATAAATTAATTTTACAAGCCTACACTAAAACTAACAATACAAATATGTGCTTTGCTCTAGACTGGCCGGGAAAGAAGAGTGGGGGAAGTACTAAATCGTTGCCACAAGTGATTTTCGTAAAAAATGTTAGTTAATAATAATTTTTACTTATTATGTTTATTCAACTTTTTCTTAAGTCAAGTGACAACAAAGGTATTATGATTATAATTTTATAGTTATTCTAAACTCTACTAAGTGTAAAAAGTTTGCTCACTTTTTTTTAAAATTTACTCCATTGGCTAAATCTGAGAGTTCTTGAGGTCAATCATCTCACACTTGGAGCCCATGAATATCTCCGTTAGTGCTCGTGTGAGAGCTATGAGATTAATTTAATAAGTAAAATTTCTCACATGAGTGTATTATCTATCTTACGTACATATTTCTCAAGGGATTCTTTGTGGATTAGTTCATGGGTTTTAAAAATACACGGTAATAATGAAAATAATAATAGTAGGATGCTTGGCTTAGCCAATATTGAAAATATACACCAAGGACTGTATTATTTAAAATTTCATTTCAATAAACCTTCAAGATAATCCCATCATTATCTCTTCAAATTTTTTTAGAAAATTTCTTGTAGATTTATATCAATAATGAGCCCAAAATTGGCATTTATGCTTCTATAAGCTTTATACTTTATGCTTTTATAAAGTTAAATGACTTCGTAAATGGTGGAAAGTAACTGAAGAGTTTAGAGAAGGACCAAAATTTGAAATATATAATCTTCTTATTCATTAGGGTTAAGAAAAAAATCAATCAAAATGGGATTGATAAGTTAATTTATAACATTCATATTCTATTTTTTTAAACGTATAATGAGATATATATCAAATAATGTAATCGTAAATTGGCCATGCCCAATTACTTTTAAAATGAAAAAAAAAGAAGAAATTTGGTACTCTGGCTTTTGATTTAAAATCCTTGAAATAATACATTTTTGGTTGCTATTGGTTGAAGGAAAGAGGGGTTTTATAGGAAGATCTTTGTTGTAAAACAGGTTGCAAAAAAAAATATAATTAATTCAAATTAATTAAATTCTTCAATAGAGTCAAATTAATTAACAATCATTTTTCATGTTTTTTAAGCAAATAGTCTGAGTTCTCTGTGACATTGAGTGAATCTCTGCAAAACCTTCCTTCCATTGACAATGCTTACATACTTTAACATAAATTCCAAAAAGATTTTAATTGAGAAGGGTGAGTTTCTCTGCAAGTTATTTTTTTCCATTTCGCTGAAGTACCAATATGTACCCTACACTTTGCCCTTTGATAGTACTGGAGTATCAAAATACTTCTGAGCCAGTACTGGAATAGCGTACCAAGAAATAATTTCTAACTGCTGTAACCAGAAAAACGTCTACCTCATATTACCCAAGATCTACATTTCTTTTGTATCTTTCAGTTCATTTTTCCGGAATGATATGTTTCAAGGAAGCATAAATCTGTATGTAAAAGATTATACATATTTTTCTGTTTTTAAATATATATTTTACAAAAAATATAACATGTTTTCAATACATATACAATATTTACAAAATCTTTAGGAACATTAAATATTTTCTTCAGAACCTCCCGGTGACTTGGAATCCTCCATGTGTATCCTTAAAGCGTTCGCCACCATACTTGGTCCTGTCGTGTTGGACATATCCTCCTGCAGACCATTTCCCGTCCTTGGACCTCCAGGCGTCCTGGGAGATCTTGAAGGAGTCGGTCCTTCCTCCTGGGAATCCTGTCCTGGATGCCTCTGCAGTAAATCTTGGTCTATTGTCAGCAGCACTTATGGTCACAGCCAATACCACGAGGGAGAAGAGAACCAGAGTGAGCTTAGACATCTTTCTGTCAAAAAGTTACAACAAGAATATTAGACAGTTGGAGTTAATGTACACTAAGTAGGCATTTATTACACATAAATATACATGTGAAAAGACGTTTTCTTTTAAATCCCCCCAAAAAAGTACATTCGGTCACCGGCTAGTGCTGTTCTCTTACAAAAAATTACTTTCTTTATTTTGAAATATGAAGAGACCCTTTTTTATTAACATTATTTGGATTGAAAACCGATAAACTATAAAAATCCATACTTTTTTCATCTTCAGGAAACTACAAGATAAAAATTTATAAAAACAAGTAACACAAATTAAATAAAATCCTTGAATAAGTAAAGCTAATGTATCTGTAAGTTTAAGACTAAAGCTACATTTGTTAAAAATGTATTATTAATAATAAAGCTACTTTCCGGAGAATATTTATCACTGAAACCCGATTAAAATAACTACTAATTGAGATAATATGTTACAGAATTTTGTTTATATGTTACTTAAATAATAGTTTTTGCTTGTAAATGGAGACAGGCTATGAATGTGAAGATATAAAGAAATTAGGAATCATTCAACTCAACTAAATATGTGAAACCATGGACCATGGTATAGAGTCAGTAAAAAATTTAGTCATTACTTCAATTACTAAGGAACGGAACATGTCCATAGAAACAGAAAACTCTGAGAGCCAACTTACTTGATGTGTGAGGTAGAAGTGTTGTCTGAAGGAGAGCTGAGACAGTACTGCATGTCCACCATTCTCTTCAGGAGTATATATCCTCAGGAGTCTGTACTCCACAGTAGTCGAAGAGTACGAGGAATCCTTTGGTCTGGGCACAACAGCGCCGGCACTGATTTCAGGGTAGGGGTGGGGGTGGGGGTTTGTTGTCCTACGCGTTTTCCTTATTCGATAACCTACGGTATAATTTTCCTTTGCGGCCATCAAACATTAAAAATAAATCGTTATAATAATGTAATTTATTAAAATTCATTATAGCTTTCTCATTGTTCAATTTATTTCGCTATTTTTAAATAATCTTAAATATCATAGTTTGTGCCTTTTTATAAGCTTCATGTGGAACACCCATAAAATTCACTTTAATGTGTTTAACAAACATGAAATCAATAACATTATTCTGGCACAGTTAAGTTTGTTGCATGCGTTTGGACTCCTAAATTTTTCCAGTTCCCTGGGTGCCTACAATAGGTTTACCATTTGTCGAGTGCTACTCTCTCTCAATATGACTCTAAGTGGATGACAGTGATGAAGAATGTACTCGGCTAAAATATAAATACGCATATGTTTGGGTTTTAATATATTTGTCACTCCATCTGATACTTATATTTCAAATCTGTAATAATCTAATTACCCTCTAATTTTTACGTGCGATAGAAATAAAATGTTTAATGTGTGATTTTTTTAGTTTTATTTTTAGTTTTGGTGCATGTTTGGGAATACAAATGAAAAGTTTATTATTATTATTATTATTTCCACTTCAATAAACAAATTATACATATTATTGAGCTAAACGTTCTAAAAATCAATATTTTTTCATATATGTGTAACTAAATACGCATATGAACAATTGAACCTCAATAACTAATTTTTATTTTAGCAGATTTCTTTTTTATAATATTCCTTCGATGTTGTCAGATATGAAGTCAACGGAACGCACCAATAATTGCAATTTTTTTTTTGTTTATTGATAAATATGGTTTTATAGAGGGGTTTATTATCTCAATATTATAATTGTCGCCAGTGTACATTAATTTTCAGTGGACCGTCTCTTTTATATACTTGAGGCAAAGGTAAATCAGTACAGCGAACTTGAAGCTAAGTAACGCCTAAGTCTGTATACAAGTTAGGAAAACAAATATAGAACATAATTGTTGTATATATATAATAGTCATGTTAAGATACGTTATTTATATTTTAATATGACATTTAGAACCGATTTTATATTTGATTATGCAATGCCGGATCAGTGAAAACCACCAGAAATAAATTTAAAAAAAAATTATAAAATATATTGTTTTCTCACTGTAAATATGATTAAACAATATACTTCTAAATGTGTTGCTAATAACAATATAACTGAAAGAAACGACATTTATCAATTTATTAGTTTAAAGATATGCAAAACACTAAAAAAACAACAACAGGAGAGGTCATAATAGGTTATATTTATTAAATTCTAAAAATAATTTTCTTTCTATAGACGTACTAATTATATCTCTATCATATTCATTAATTACAACCATTCAGAAGTTTTCAATTTCTTAGATTAAATAGTGTGTGTGTGTGTGTGTGTGTGTGTGTGTGTGTGTGTGTGTGTGTGTGTGTGTGTGTGTGTGTGTGTGTGNTCAAAGGAAATCTATTTGTAGAATAACTTTTAAGGATATTCCGAAAAAATGCAATATATTAAAACTATTTGAATAAGTTTGCGCTTTGAGACACGTAAACACATTATTTGGTAAATTATTAGATGATTTTTGTTGGGGTTCGGTCAAGGTAGTTTCACAAAAATACAAATTAAAAAAAAAAGTGTTTTTTTTTTAAATTATCTGCCGACGTTTCGGCATACATTGTAAGCTAACTTCAGGGCTCTCATGAATACGATAGGATACGTCCTTTCCCTATGTTCACATTTCCATGTCAGTCATTGTCATCTTTTGTTGTCCGTCCAACGGTAGTCTGCAAACCTTTTTAATCTTGTCTTTCTTGATTATGACGCCTTATCACGAAATTTCTATTTCTATTTAGACCCTTTTATCGTTCTATTTACTTTTAACTCCAAAGTTTTTAGGAAATTAATATTCTCTAAAAGAGTGTAAAAATGAACCTTTAAGCTCATCTTTTCTCTAGTTTCGTGCGTTGCAAACATGCGATCTTCAATATACACTTTAAAGTTTTTAATAACTACATTCCCAACTCATTTGAATTTTGAAAAAAAATTATGTGGATGAAAGCTTGGATCCTGTGAAAGCTTATTTTTTTACAACAAGAAATGCACAGAAAGCCAGAAAAAATCTTACTACCCCACCCGGAAAGGTACTAAGATCTCTTCTTATAAGTGTTAAAAAACCATAAATTTCGGAAAAAATCTGTTAAAAAAATATATTATTATTGTTATTAGAATCATGTAGATAATGTAAATTCACTATATCATTATTAACACACGTACTATGTGAGACATCTTTAACTACTTCTAAGCTATGCGTATATGTTTAGCAATTTCTCTCAAGTAAGAAAAAATTTTATCTTTAAGAAGTTAAGGGAAATATTTTAAAATTTTATTATTTCCCAGTTTTTATTATTTCCATAGAAGAATATAAACAGACATAGATATACATAATTTTTGTTAGTCCTCTAAAACATCAAAGAAGAGAAGAAAATTTTTTTTTTTTTAAACAGAAATATGGTTATTGTCAGCACATTTCATAGAATTCCTCATTTTCTGTAATAAATTTATCCATTTTACAAAATTCAAGTTTGTTTTAACTGGGAAAAAATTCCCTTACAAGACCAGCCACTAATAATATTAGCTCATTTCATCATATAGTTTAGTAGAATATCTAATGGAGCAAAATAAAATTATATATAATTTTTGAGGACTGTTAAAGTGTGAATATCTTCATTTTGGTATCAGATGTTCCAGAAACTAAAGTACGTTCTTATATTAAATACGACATTTTTGCTAGCGTGTTCATCATTTAGATAAAAATGGGCAGTATAAAATGCTTTACCAAATAATGTTTCTATGTGTCTCAAAGCGCAAACTTATTCGAATAGTTTAAATATATTTTAATATATCCACAAAACTGTGGAAATAATGCAATATATTAAAACTATTTGAATAAGTTTGCGCTTTGAGACACGTAAACACATTATTTGGTAAATTATTAGATGATTTTTGTTGGGGTTCGGTCAAGGTAGTTTCACAAAAATACAAATTAAAAAAAAAAGTGTTTTTTTTTTAAATTATCTGCCGACGTTTCGGCATACATTGTAAGCTAACTTCAGGGCTCTCATGAATACGATAGGATACGTCCTTTCCCTATGTTCACATTTCCATGTCAGTCATTGTCATCTTTTGTTGTCCGTCCAACGGTAGTCTGCAAACCTTTTTAATCTTGTCTTTCTTGATTATGACGCCTTATCACGAAATTTCTATTTCTATTTAGACCCTTTTATCGTTCTATTTACTTTTAACTCCAAAGTTTTTAGGAAATTAATATTCTCTAAAAGAGTGTAAAAATGAACCTTTAAGCTCATCTTTTCTCTAGTTTCGTGCGTTGCAAACATGCGATCTTCAATATACACTTTAAAGTTTTTAATAACTACATTCCCAACTCATTTGAATTTTGAAAAAAAATTATGTGGATGAAAGCTTGGATCCTGTGAAAGCTTATTTTTTTACAACAAGAAATGCACAGAAAGCCAGAAAAAATCTTACTACCCCACCCGGAAAGGTACTAAGATCTCTTCTTATAAGTGTTAAAAAACCATAAATTTCGGAAAAAATCTGTTAAAAAAATATATTATTATTGTTATTAGAATCATGTAGATAATGTAAATTCACTATATCATTATTAACACACGTACTATGTGAGACATCTTTAACTGCTTCTAAGCTATGCGTATATGTTTAGCAATTTCTCTCAAGTAAGAAAAAATTTTATCTTTAAGAAGTTAAGGGAAATATTTTAAAATTTTATTATTTCCCAGTTTTTATTATTTCCATAGAAGAATATAAACAGACATAGATATACATAATTTTTGTTAGTCCTCTAAAACATCAAAGAAGAGAAGAAAATTTTTTTTTTTTTAAACAGAAATATGGTTATTGTCAGCACATTTCATAGAATTCCTCATTTTCTGTAATAAATTTATCCATTTTACAAAATTCAAGTTTGTTTTAACTGGGAAAAAATTCCCTTACAAGACCAGCCACTAATAATATTAGCTCATTTCATCATATAGTTTAGTAAAATATCTAATGGAGCAAAATAAAATTATATATAATTTTTGAGGACTGTTAAAGTGTGAATATCTTCATTTTGGTATCAGATGTTCCAGAAACTAAAGTACGTTCTTATATTAAATACGACATTTTTGCTAGCGTGTTCATCATTTAGATAAAAATGGGCAGTATAAAATGCTTTACCAAATAATGTTTCTATGTGTCTCAAAGCGCAAACTTATTCGAATAGTTTAAATATATTTTAATATATCCACAGTTTTGTGGATATATTAAAATATAATATTGTAGAATAACTTTTAAGGATATTTCCGGAATGTCCTTAATAGCGATTCAATAAATAGATTCCCTTAGATGTTGAATGGATAATNACACACACACACACACACACACACACACACACACACACACACACACACACACACACACACACACACACACACACACACACACACACACACACACACACACACACACACACACACACACACACACACACACACACACACACACACACACACACACACACACACACACACACACACACACACACACACACACACACACACACACACACACACAAACACACACACACACATGCACATTTTTTATTTTGAAAATATATATCTTTATATTAAAAAAATATAGTTGAACTATTTATTATCCATTAAACATCTAAAGAAATCTATTTATTGAATAACGTTTAAGGAGTTTCCGAAAAATGTAATAATATTTTAAACATTTGTAATGGGTTCTTCAACTTTATTTGCTGCACTACTGCTGAATAGCATCAATGAGGTTTTTGGAAATATTGGAAGCGATTTTGGAATCAGGATTGGAAGAGAGGATCGCTTTGTCATTAGACAGAAGGGAACTAGGATGTGGAGATTTCTGCAGTATAAAGGATAAAATGGATGGGTCCAAACACTCTGCCCTGTGGAACACCCGCTCTCATGGGGAGGTAGGTGGTTGGAATAATCCCTGCTGGAACTTAGGGAAATATCAACGCGATACACTGTACACTGATAAACCATTATTTGGTGAGACACCTAGTTTTTATTTTACGGGACGGGGTAGTTGATTAAACTCTATACGATCGGAGGGATGCCTGTACTTGTGGACATTGCTCTAGCTTGACGCTTAGCCAGTATGGCGTTCTTAATGGAATCAGGGAGGGGCTCTCTTGAATTTGCTACGGAACGAGTAAAGGAGGGTTTCAAGTTTGCCTTCCATTACTGCATTGCTGAATTTGGAGACTGTATACCATCATCCAACTCCTCTGAGATTCAAGGACACTTCTAGTAGAGTTCTAAACAATAGTCATTCAGTGGGATCACAGTAAACTGCCATACCATCATAATCCACTAGCACAGACCATCTCTTCCAACTCCAACCCCTACAACCCTCCCCGTAGGCTCAAACGAANAAGTGTTGTCTGAAGGAGAGCTGAGACAGTACTGCATGTCCACCATTCTCTTCAGGAGTATATATCCTCAGGAGTCTGTACTCCACAGTAGTCGAAGAGTACGAGGAATCCTCTGGTCTGGGCACAACAGCGCCGGCACTGATTTCGGGGTAGGGGTGGAGGTCAGGGTTTGTTGTCCTACGCGTTTTCCTCCTAGTCCGATCAATTCTCATCGTTATAAAATCCAAAATTTCTGAATTATTTTAAGGAAATGACATACTATAGAAAGAAAAAAATAACAACATTATTATCATTATCTAGTAGGAAATAGTTGGGGTTAGGTTAAGGTTGATAAAAATAAAAGAAAAAAGGATAATTAAAAAAAAAGAAAGTGTTATCTGCCGACGTTTCGACTTACATTGTATGTCATCTTCAGGGCTATCAATAAGGCGAGTGGGGACGTTGTGCCACCTTGAACAAATCTGCATGACTGAATACTAATAATCGCAATGGTAAAAAAAACACTCCAGTTGTTGATACTTTATGTATCTTTACTTTTCCTTAAACGGTATCAATTGTATTTAAGTAGGTTCAATAAACACACAAACACACACATGTATACTCGTATTTCTATATTAACAAAACCTAAAATTTTTTTTTTATTTGAATATAAATGAATATTGTTTTCTGTATTTATTAAATATCATTTAGTAGGACTCAATATCATACTTGTTCGATTTTGTGTGTTTACCGTGTCTTTCTACTAATAAATTAATGATGTGGTTTTTATGAGTCATATTTTTAGTATATGGCACCAAAAAAAGAAATATTTTGTTAAAACAGATATACCGCAAGTAAAACAAGGTACTCTCAAATTTATAATACATCTCTTCTTCTGGTTTTCACCGACATCGCCTAACCAAATATATCGTCTGTTCTAAATATCATATTATAATATAAATATTTAAATATAATATCGTATTATCTTTAATCAGAGTATTATATGATATCTTAGTATCCAAACATGAATATTCCATTTAGGCTAAATTATTTACGTTCAAATGGAGAGTTTTATTCGGTCAAAGTAGATCCAAAAAAATACTTTTTTTTTTTTTTAATGTGAATTTTTTTAATTATCTGCCAACATTGCAAAGCTCATATTTTCATGAAAACGTGATCTTAGGGACAGGATGTCTCCTCTCGCCTTCATGATTGCCCTAAGTTGGATTATAAACATTGGCAGATAGTATAAGCAAATTCACAATTTCTTTTAAATTTGTATTTTTTTGGATCTATCTTGACCGAGCCCAAACAAAAAAAAAAAATCTAATAAAGTATTTGTGGTTTTTTTGTTGTTGTATAAAGTCCCTTGCATTGATTATTATCAATCAATCTTTATTGCTTTGCCTTAAGGCTCACCAATAAAGATAAGATTCGCAGGCCTAGTGACAACAATTAATCTGAGACAGAAAACCCCTCCAGAAAATAAGATATATCCAAGATTGCTGGGATTTGAGCAGATCTATCACTCTCTATTTTGAAAGTACTACTAAGCAGAGAGAGAGAGAGAGAGAAAGAGAGAGAGAGAGAGAGAGAGAGAGAGAGAGAGAGAGAGAGAGAGTTTGAGTGAGAGAGTTATTGAGAAGGTGCGATCCACTAAAATTTATGCATGCACTTGACATTTCTTAATCGACTTTGCTCAATACATATAATTTACTCAATATATACATCAATAAATACACTTCAAGTTTTTATTGAAGCCACATGTTAAATTTCATGAAATTATTAAGTAAAGATTTGTAATTTCGGCTTATAAACCGCAAAATTAAAATATTTTCTCAGCTAAACACCAAATCCTATTTTTATATTTCTCTGCGCATTGTCAGATATTTTTTACTTCCACATTACATATCAGGTAATATTACACTCTGATTCCCTCGATTTACCTATATAACGAATTCATGTTTTTTAATTATGCCTTATTTTTCTATCCTTAACAGCTGATTGTGGTTCCTAAAACATATTTAAATTTAGGGTCTAGGTAAACCACTAGTGTGATGTTTAATTTTTTTATAAGTGCTACTTATTTGTTATAAGTTTTACCTTAATGTACAATTTCATTGCGCCCCTCATGAAATTATTCATTAATCATCAAACGAATACCTGTGCTAGTCAGCCATTGTGTGAACAGCTTCGTTGTGTGCTCGTCATTACTAAGTATTTTGACAGTGTCTTAGTGAACAACTATTTATTAAACTTGGTACAGGCCAAGTTTAAGTGACAGTGCTCAAATTCACGCAGTTTAGTGAAGAACCATGGAGAAACCATCAATTAATACGTGAGTAACCATGATATAAATTGGTGCTCTAGACAGTGAACAGTGCAACTGTTATCAGTGGAGGGGAACGACACGTTCTGTCCAACTGCTAGCCCTAACTGAGAGTAGTACGGGAGAAAGTGTCCTGACGTCAGACAGCCTCCGTGGCTGGGTCTGATAAAAGGCCGTCTCTGCCTGAGAGCCCCGGCTTGGCCCGTTCGGGCGCGAGTTCGATCCCAGCCGCCTCAAACTTTTTTTTTTTTTTTTTTTTTTTTTTTTTTTTTTTTTTTTTTTTTTTTTTTTTTT
>KZ807523.1:359856-383055 GCA_000696205.2 Oncopeltus fasciatus | reverse complement strand
TTATTATTAAAAAATATTATTATTAATGATATTAAATTAATGTTTAACAAGTCTTAAAAAGATCCAAACATGGGATTCGAATCCTCCATTTCTTATCACTAACCTCAGCAATGCATGGGCACCAATCACCGTCGCTTCAAAAATGTTTCTCTGGAGTTGTTCTAGCTTTCTAGATGTGTGATATAAGTAATTCGCCATAACCAACAGAAGCCGACTGATAATAGTCACATAATGGTGATACATATTGCTAGAACTGGAGGTGCCTGGGACCATAAATAATAATTGAAAAATTTTATATTCTTATATATTAAATTTATTCTTAAAAAAAAAAATAAAAAAATTGCGCCAATGTGGGATTCGAACCTCTATCGGCGCATTTTCACATGTCACTAACTACACTGTTTTTTTTTTGTTTTTTTTTGTTTTTTTTTTGCTGTGTTAGCCTCCCTTGCAACCACTAAGGGTCATTGGAGGGAGGGGCTATCTACAGGTTGCCACCCTATTTTATTGTAAACACCCATGGCTCAGGACAACCTTCTATATTATAAATAAAAGATTGACCTGGGCGGGATTTGAACCCGCGGCGTCAGGATTGCGAGACCCGTACAGATCCCCTGAGCTATACCGGCGCCCCAACTACACTGTTAATTAACTAGAATCCTCTCACTGTTCCACACGACGTATCTGAGCAAAAGTTCTCTCATATCTGACTAACTCTTCACTGTCGTTGACTAGAAAATGTCAAAAAATTTCTTGAAGAAAATAATCCTACATGCTGAAAACGTTTAAGTATTTTTTCTATTTGAATTTCATTGATGTAGGAGAGAAGGATTATGCTAAGAATAGTTCAAACATGATTATTCTGGTACAAATCAAATGTGAATTTATGAAAAATAGATATAAATTGTTAAAAAGAAAAACTCACATTAACATAAGACGCCTGAAATTAAGTTTGCATGTAGAATAAAACGTTTTTTAGGAGTGATTCTATTTGAAAATTTCAGTTTAAAAAGCCAATTTAAAAGATGTAAAGCCAAAGCTTAATATAGCATTTTTTATGTCCGGAAATTAAAAGAATTACCTTCAAAGAATATTACTTAAAAACGCTAATCTCAAAAGCTTATTACATGGGAATAATTAGTGAGGAAATACATAAAAAGATTTATATTACAGATATAATTATATATATATTACATAATGGAGATATGGAAAACCATTTCATACAGCAAAAACTTTGAAGGGTTGAAAATAATATATTTTCTTTCGTATTATATTAAACTGGAGAAATTAGTTTGGGTTTTGGACACGATCAGAAAAAAAAAATACTCAAAATTTATTGGGTGATTATTTTGTTATTGCCAACGTTTCTTATTATTTAGATAATTTTTAGTGCAAGGGAACAGAATAATAAATCTAACTGTCCCAGCCAGGACAGTTAGATTTTTTAGATTGCAGGGGATCCAGGTTCGTGTCCTGGCTGGGACAGTTAGATTTTTTATTCTGTTCCCCTGGATTAAAGACCACAAAATAAATAATATTTATAAAGTTTCTTATTATTCATCATCAGGGCTAAAATACAATGTGCACTATTATACTTTATAAATTATAGATTGGAATGAACAGACAGAAATGTAGTCTTTTATTATATATATTATTTTCCGTCACATAACATGCCAATTCTCTGTTCTTTCATTCTAATCAATAATTTTTAGAATCTTTTATTAACGGAGACAATAACACATATTTTAAGTATGATAAACTTTGTTTATTTTGTACTTTAATATCAAACATTCATTTTAATTATTTTAAGTAATTGATAAATTTAAAGTAAAATTTATAAATTATTTGTTGAAAACATCCAACCAAGTAAACTATGAATAGATAAATAAATTAAAATAAATGATGATGTTTCCCTGATAATATTAGTGCGGAATCTGATAACTTCCGCACTGTAAAATGCCGGTAAAGTACCGAATTGTAGAAGTAATCACAATAAATATACTGAAGAGCTGTTCAAAGTCAAAATAGTTGAGACAGATAATTTTTAAACGAGGCATTAATTTTCTCGAACGATAAATATTTCTACAAGAAAAATGGGTCCGAAAATTCTCTAAAAGAAAAAAAACTCTACCCTTTTTATAAAAATCTAATCTTCGCATTTACAGTGGCTTTACAAGGGGCGCTAACCCTTCTTGGAAGAGAAAGTAATAAGGCTTTTAATAATCTAAAACAAATGAGGTTCAGAAGGAATCAGGAATAAAAATTGTTTATAAAAATATTCTTTCTTGGATGCGAATGAAATTAGGGGGAATTCAATTCACCTTTCTGCATGTAAAATTTCAAAGAAGATTTTATTTTATTATTTTTTTATTTATTAAAAATATTCTAAATTTTCGACTGTGCTAGAACTAAAATAATGTGAGGGAACTAAAATTTTCCCCGGAGTACACGTAAATAAATAAAAACCCCAATAACAGGTATAAAAAACCTTAGAAATATTAATTTCCAATATCTTATCAACTAAATATTTATTATAAAATATGGATTAAAATATTCCATAAAGTATCATTATACACATTAATGAGCTTTTTAAAAGTTTTATAAATGGTTAAAATTGTTGATTTGCTTAGGAAGAACAAATTTAATACAAAATCGCAGTAAATAAGGATAGCTACAATTGATAATTATTTTAATATTAATTAACACTATAGATATTTCTGAAATATGCAAAACAGGGTAAATTAAGCAAATTTCCCAGCAATGTTTTTGATGAATGTTTGCATTTTTGATATAATAATGGCTCGTGTTATCATAATCAAAATTGACGGTTCTGATAAAACGCACAAATACAACAAATACATAAATCTGTGTTGAATTTCATCCCTCTATGTTAAATTATACGTCCGAAATATCAAATAAATGATTAGTACTTGAGAGGTTAAGCATTTATTAACTCCTAGGCCTACTAATTCTTTTCACATTAAAATCTACCTCTCAAATTACATTTTATTTAAAATGAAAACATATGACCAGTAATGTTTTGAGGGATACATATATATATATACATACACATATAAATAAATAAATAAATAAATAAATATATATATATAATAGCTCAGATAAAATATCAAATATAAAAAAAAATTCGTAACTGGCCATGAGAACAACCAGAATAGCAACATATCTTCGAAATTAACTAAATGCTTGTAAAATTGAAATTTAAAAAATAAACACCCCAAACGGTGGGTGAATATATGTAGTACAATTGAAAGAGTAATCAATGATACAATTTTTGATTTAAAAAAAAATGAATTGTAACTTACATTCTTTTAGGGAATCGCGATAGAACGTAGTATCTGTTGTTCTCATAAAATATTTTTTTAAATATTCTTCCATTAAAAATATTTAGTTCTATTTATTCAAAATCAATACAGGTTATTGAGTCCTAGTTGACTAAAAAGAACATTTTCCTTATATAATTTGTTTTCAAAATTTTTATCATTTAATTAACTAATTAACTAATTGAAAATCTTGTTTCTTTTTAGAGTAAAATCGAATGGATAACAATGGGGTGTATTATTCTGTTTATAGTTATGAAATTCAGTACAGATTTTTATTGAAATGAAAAATTTTATATACATTTTATTTATATGAAATACAAAATCAGTGAAATTCAACAATTAATAATTGTTAAGTTCTTCTAATTGTCTGAAATTAGATGAAAACAGACTTTTAATTCATTATTTATCTATTAAATATTAATAAACCTAGTTAATTCTACATATAATTTAAAACTAAAATATATGACCCTCATATTTTGAATTTTTTTTAAATATTCGGATTAGTTTCTAAGAGAAGAGATAATTGAATTGATTTACTGCTACTAAAATCTCTCTCAAAAAGTTTTAAAACATTGTAAGTACCAACGATAATTGAATAAAATTTATTTTTAACAAATAATCATTTACGAGAAATATCTAAGAATGTAAATAGCATAAATATATCCTTTTTTTTCTTCTCCAAGTTGGGGATTTCTTCACTAGCTTATGTTTTGTATTTTTTTTATTACTTCATGCAATGTAATTTCACTACTTCGCTTAACTAGGTACTTCTTATGGCTTTGAGAGAAATATATAAGGTTATTTGAGTGAATTGTGAAGAGTTTTTATAGAATGACGGGGTATGGAGAGGGGGGTTATGCTGAGATTTTAGCACGACGATCAAAGCGCATTCCGGTAGCAAACTCTGAAACTAATACTTTAAAAAAGGACTGGAGGATCTGGAAATCGAACCAAGGACCTTTAGCAAGAGAGTCATGAACGCTAGCTACTAAACCACAGGTGTCCCATTTATACATATATGTCTTTTTTGTAAGAATCCGTACATAAATCAAAAGAAATTGTTCCGAGAAGGAGTATTCGAACGCAAAGGTAAACGATGAAATATCACATTATTCTATCGCTGGCAAAGGGAAGGTTATATGCGGCGCACAAAAGAAAACATTGAAAAGAGAAGAGGGTGATGCTGATAAAAAGAAATAAAGAGAATGCCAGTTCTGTGGAAATAGAGATAAGGGTAAGAGATAAGCTGCTGTGGTGGTTTGGTGTGTGTCGTTGGTGTGCTGTGAAGATGTGTTAAATTAGAGAGAGCTTCTCAACTCTAGTAGTCCTGTGTGGGGTTTCGTGTTTAGTTGGCCTGTAGCGAGAGAGAGGGAAAGAGACTTGCGACGATATTAGAACGCTGAATGAATGGAGAAAATATCTGTAAGAGTGGGCCAATAGCCTGGAGAGAGACACAGATAGAGGGGAAGGGTGGGAGAGATAAGGCTGGGAAGTAATAAAAGACTACGCGAGGGTGCTTAGACAGAAGGGTTGTAAGAGCTAATAGGACATCTGATTGAGTGAGTGCAAGAAAGAAAGGAAAGAGGCAAGGAATGAATGTTTGGTCCTTGGGAAAAGAGAGAAAGAAAGAAGGGAGACCGAGAGGAAGAGAGAGCGAGCGAGAGAGAGTGAGAGTGAGATAGATGAAGCTCTGAAGTACCTCGGACACTACATGGACACCAAGCTAATCTGGTCTTACCACGTACAGACTTCGGACTGCAGACTACTCGGACAGCTCTATGTCCTCATCAACCAACGGACCCATTGCACAGTACGACTACACAAGAGACCGTTGATAACTTAAGCAACACCCATATGGTCAAACCTAAGTAAAAACAACCAGAAGAAGATCCGTGTCTTCCTAAAGACCTTCGACTCGCAGTTCAAAGTCTCTGGTTCAGCAGAAGTGACCAAATCCACAGGTAACTAACTGCCCATTCCAAAAATAATAACCTATTTCCAAAATACTACTCAAAATTACCATGAAAAACTGACGTCACTTTCCCTACTCCAGTCTTCAACATTGGTGAGTCGTTATGAAGTAGGCTAAAACCCAGATTTCCTCAAGTCGTAAAAAATTTGCAAAAATTATTTAATATTTTTTGCCTTAAATATTCTAATAATAATAAAAATAAATAAATTTTAATCTTGTCAAAAAATTTATATTTTGTGTAAGGGAATAACACCCTTGCCCATTCAATGAGTGCCATTTTTTCTTCTTCTTCTTCCTCTTAAATTTGATACATTCCTCATTCCTTTAATGCTGTTTGCTGACAAAGATAATAGCATGGCATTTTCCGCTGATTTTCTTTATATATTTTTCCTTTTTCCTCCTCTAATTTCAACAATATTTTACAACGAAGAGAATAAAAGTAAAATTTTAATGTTAAATATTTATTATCATACTTTCTATTATCTGTCTTCATTGGTTTCTGCAAACCATCTTCGCTTTCGGACATTGAGTGAACACATGTATTCGGCCACGAGGGTGGACAAAGTCCGGAAGCGCTCGCCAACAGAAGACGGTTTGCAGAAACCAATGAAGACGGATAATAGAAGGTATGATAGTTCTATACTCATTGGTAGTCACATAACCCTTTAGATTCTTTACCTTAAATATTTATGTTATTTATACCCTAAATTTCTCTTAATTTTAATTTTGGTTATCAATTCATCGCTTCATATTACAGCTATGAAAATTTAAAAAAACCCAAGCCTAACATAAACTTTGATTGTATTAAAAAATAATTTATTAGTTATTTTTGAGTGAAATATTGGATATTATCAGTTTCACGAACTCTTTTAAAATGGGTTACTATTATTTTAAATTGAATTATTTTGGAGTCCTATACAGACTGTAATATACCCATGTGAACTTGAAGTCGGCTGTACTGCTTATACAAATTTGGTTACAGGATTGGTGATACAAGTCTGTAGCATGTGGTGCCGTGAGGTTTCTGTGGTGGAGCACATGTCGTCTCATTCCCAGTACGTACTTTGTAGCTCACTTTGTACTAATGTCTACTTATAGACATGTCCGTATGCGTGTGTCGAACACAACGGATGAGACTTTCTGATAGATCTGTTGAATATTAAGATTAATTAAGACTCCAATATGGTAACTGGTATGGTTCCGATAGATCTTCAGTGTCATGACTGCCCCACAGGTGGCACTAGTGAGTAGATATCGCTCTGCTATCTCAGAAAAAAATCATTCTTCAAAATTAATTAATGATATTGATATTGATAAGCTGAGACAAATAATTAACGAATTATTTCTTTTTTTCGAACACGGGAGAGTTTAGTTAAAGAAATTTGCTGCTTCGTCCATACAAGTCATACTATTTACAGTATATTTATTGTAATTTGGGGGATCATTGTAATTTCTTTTTTCATGTATTAGTGTGATTCTGGTAAGTGTTATTTCATCAGGAACTCAGACTATAAAAGCATATATTCATTAAACTAATGGTAGTCTTATTTTTTTCAATTATATACCTTAGATTGTTATTTATCCATTTTGTTGAGTACTGATTCTCTTTGAATTTTAAATCATTTACAAAATCTCCGATTTCATCCTTTTTGTTTAAGTCGAAATATAACTCTCGCTACATTAAAAATACGTTGTTTTTTTTCACACATTTAACACTACCATTTTTCCCCACTTCTATTTATCATATATTTCTTAAAAACGAAATAAACGTTTCTTTTAATTTACCAGCTAAATGATAAATTTCATTAAAATTTTACCCACTCACACAAAACACTCTTGTGTGTGTATATAAGTATAATTCTACTGAGTTTTTTTAGAGGGTAGTATCAGAGAAAATTTATTTTAGAGAAATCAGTGATGAGAAATGCCTCAATTGGTTATAAGGTTATGTGATGGAATTTGTTTAATTTGTTTTGACTATTTTCTTAACTCATAGTTTATTAATTTAATAATTTTAAATTAAAATACATTCGACAAGGGAAATAAGTATAGTATAAACAATAGGAATAATGAAATGACTGGAAATCAAGCAAGTTAAAGAAAGGAAACTAAACAATAGCTAGAGAAATAAAAGAGAAACACATAAACAAGCATATGCAAAATAAATAAATAAGGCATACAATTGCAAAAGTCCTAGAAAAATTATAAGAAAGTTGAGAGTACTGATTTAAAAGTTTTTTTCCCCCCCCCCCCATCCTACCACCCTACAAGCTGTGTTCTAGTTTCACAATCAGCCAGGAAGTCAGAATCCCTAGTTATTTCTACATTTAAGGCGAAAACGTTTCGTTATTTTAATATCGAAAATTCAATAGTTTGCCAAAATTACTTCTATTAAAAAGTCAACTTGTTTTATCTATATTTGAAAAATTTATAGATATTTTTTAAGTCACATTGATTTTGAAAATAAAAATATTTCCAGTGTATCTATTGTGTCATTCATTTTAAGGATGTTATTTTTCATGAATGAATAAGTCTTAAATATCATATATCAAAATGATATATCATAAGTCAAAAAGCGGTTACCGGTATCTAAGTCACTTGATTTATTATAATAAGCAGCAGTGAATAAATAACTTAAGAAGTTAGATTTCGATGTTCGACTTTACTCTTAATGGTGAGTTTGAATAGAAGAAGAAAAGTCTGCCCTGTGACATAGGGGATTGAAACAGGCTCGCAAATATAAAATAGATCTTTCCTTCACGAAACTAAACAACTAAAAGATACAGACAATAATATTTTAACTGAATTTTATATATTTTCTTATGAAAATTATTGTTTTCTGAGTATTATATTCCACTTAACAGGCCTTATTACTACTGAATGATTCAACAGTATATATTTCTAAACTTTTGCACGTTAGATGAATCATATTTATATAAAACAGAATAATTCAAAAGTTTCTTTTTTTTTTTTTTTATTCCCTGCATAAATAACAAAACATACAACATAATATAGCATGTCATGAACAAGCTATATATTTAAAAAAAAATGAAGTTCGTAAGTTCCGTAACAGAAACTTTCGAAGCTGCCGTAGAAATATACGATTAATAGTAGTGGGATGGTTTTGGTATCATTAAAAAATACTATTTTATTCAGAATGTTTTTTATACATCCATCGACGTTTCTGAACTCTCTGATTTTTCCATTTTTGCAACTGCTCCCCTCTAGCCATCATAATAGAACTGAAGATAGAGAACGTGCGGGAATATTTAATAAATGCACATTTTGATGAAAATTGTTTTTTTTTTATCAACATTTTGTATAATCTGGAGTACCTCTTCATTGAAAATTTTTAAGCTCTCGAAGAGATGAATTAAGTATTTAGAAGAAATGGAATAAAGAGTATTTCAAGATTACTATTAAATGATTTTAGTTGGGGTTCGGTCAAGGTAGATCCAAAAAACACAAATTTAAAAAATGTATTTTTTTAATAAATGATTATCTGCCAACGTTTCGGCTTACATTGTAAGCCATTTTCAGGGCCATCATGAAGCCGAGAGAGGACGTCCTGTCCCTAAGTTCACATTTCCAGTGAACATTTCCGTGACTGGAAATGTGAACTTAGAGACAAAAAAAAAACAAAAAAAAAACTCTCGTTTCGAACTTTCAAGATTACTATTTTTATGTTCTAACCTTAAGTCCTTATTAGTTTAGAATATAATAAAAATAAATAAACTTCTTGAAATTGATAGAAAATAATTTTTGAATAATTTTATCTTGATAGAAGGGGGTATTTTAATTTTAATTTACTATCAGGTGAATCTTGAACAGGGAGCCAGGTTTATTGAGTGATTATTATTTTTATTCCTAACACTTATTTATGTTTATTTTGAAAATAATTTAAGTACAAAACAGGTAAAATACAAAATTCAGGTAAAATTGTAGCTATTCTGATTCATAACAATAAATAAAATTTAAAGTGAGATATTGAGTAATTTTCAAGGAAGTTTGAGTCTAACCACATCTCTTCTACATATCTTTATTATGAATCACTGATGTAATGAGGAAACCATCATCAAAGAATAATCTTTCTTAGACATAGATTCACACAAAGAATCAGTGTTTGAAAGATATATATATATATATGTATATAAATTTGAAAACATCAACGTTTACATAAGCAAAATAGTTAACGGTACAAAAACCACAGTGCCTTTGTGATGGGAACAACGACAAAAGAGAATGGGGGAGAACTTTCGTTAATTTCCATCAGAAAGAGGAGCTGTTTTGTTAATAAAAAAAAAAAAAAAAGGGAAAAGTAAAAGGAAAAAAATACCCCTCTAAGGGTGGGTTTGTAAGGGTTGATGGGGGACCCGAGGGACAGAATGGTAAAAGCGCCACCTTCAGTGATTTAAAACTCTGTGGTAGAGAGATATCCAGGCTATTCCCTGCAGAATGTCTTCCAGGATCTCTGGCCGAAGCCAATTGTGTCCTTCAACAGGCCAAATGGCCTATAAATCATATATAATTTGGTCAATAACAAATAAAAATTGTATTTATACTGAATGAGTAATACTGATGAGTAAATAGTTATTTAAATTTATTGTTTAATCTGATCCTGTTGTTCACACAGGAATGAAAGAAAGGTAGATACCAAAGTTTGACTGGCCATTAAAAAAGATATGAATATGTCACGTCGTACAATGTAGTATATACCGAAGAAACACCGATATCGAAAATGTAACCTTTCCCTTGTTTAACCCTCAGTGATCAACCCTCCAACCCTTCAATTTTTTTTTTTTTTTTTTTTGTAGGGACTGGTCGTGGGTGGTCTCTCCATTCAGATATTTGCAAATGAATTTTTTCGATTAAAAACGACGAATTCTCTGAACCATAACAACGTTATAGTAGCGTCATCAATATGGGGTAGGATTTAGGTTCACAATTTTTCTAAATATAATCAAAACTTAAGATAAGTATAAGTATACATCAAAATAAAACATTAATAAATATAGTTTCCTTTACACTAGTTTGGTGTTTAAATTTTTTTTTTTTTTNGAACCTCTTGATTAGTCTCCCCTTATTTATTTTCTAGATTTCTTTCTCTCCCTCAATCTTTGGTAGTAGAAAATTTAATTTTCAAACCCTCTCTCTGTATACCAGAATGTCCTTTGTTTTTTATGTACTTTCTTCTAGAAGAGCATTTAAAACGATGGGAAAAATGATTTAGAAAAATATAAACATATCTGATTTACAAAACAAAAAAGTATGATCTAAAGTCCATATATTGTTTAAAGTAAGAAAACATTCTATAGCATTTCAAACTAGGGCTTTACGTAATCCGTTCATTTTTAACTTTGGCTCACAAATGAATGTAACTTCTATGTAAACTCACTTCTCAAGGAGTTTATTATTCAGAATAATATCATATAAAACAAAATATTTGTAAAATTTAACGTGAAAAGTTATAAAAAAGTGCATATAAATTTAAGTTGTTATTATGCTAAGTCCTTCAATTTTTTAAGTTAACCAGATTAAAGTGAATAATAATTTGTTAAACTTAAATAAATATTCAACGTTCGTTATTTAATTAAAATGCTATATTTAACAGTGATATTTCTTGCAATTAAATAAACTATTGTTTTTATTTAATGAGTTTTTGATTTATTTAAACATAAATTCTATCAAACGTTTTTAAAGCAAAAATTCTATCAACATGTTGGCAAATCAGTTTTCCTTATCTCCTAAAACATTATTGGAAATTTGTTTTAAATTGCTTTTCTCTTTAAAATGTCAATCTCGTTGTTTTAATTTATTGGTTGGACTGGAATACCCTGATAAATAAAATTTTTCTGAGAGCTTAGAAATTACATTAAAAATTGAAGTGGTAAAATGTATGCAATATATGAGACCTAACATATGTTGTTTTTTCCTTTGTTATAATTTCTACTCCAAACTCCAGACTTCCTTCCAAGATTCTTCGACACTCGACTATTATGTTATCGTTGCTATCTAATTGTGGAGGTTTCGCTTACCTAATATTTTTCTAAGTCTTGCTAAATATTGTCTTTTATGAGTAAATGTTTTTTTGTGGGGGTTAGGTCAAGGTTGATCCAAAAATACAATTTAAAGAAATGCGTAGTTTTTAATTATCTGCATACATTATAAGCCATCTTTAGGGCTATCATAAATGCAAGGAAGGATGTCGTTTCACCAGGATCAAATGTTTATGATTTTCCTGGTGCCTGAAGCGAAAAGAAGGTTATATCCATGAAGCTGTGTAGTCAATATGCATGGATTGGATCCAGCCTTTTTTGTCCGGAGGGTTTAAATAAATTTATTTATTTATTTTAATACTGTTAATTATCTTCTTTTTCCCCTAATTTGATCTGGAAAACTTTATTAGAATACAAACAAAATCCCTCAAAATGGAAAGTGAGAACACCCAACCCCCTCCCACTACTTCATTCCTCCCTCTATCTAAAATAATGTATTTATTGCAAAAGAACACTATATATAATAATAAAACGCAGAGTAATTATTTTATTTTAAATAAAAAAGAAAAAAGACTATTAAAAAGAAGTATATATATATAATTAAATATTGTGCAATTTAACTGGTGAATAATGAGAGAATAATGATCTACATTGGATTCACCTATCTATCCCTTAATTTTAGTGATGATTTTAATTTAATTTTTTAATTTTAGTAATTTATCAAAGTGGGTTCAACGATAGTATGATAAATGAATGGATTTTACCCGATTGTTTTGCCCAAACTGAACTACTCTTTTTGTCTCATAAAATATCTTGACAAAGTTCATTATAATGTTTTTAATTTTCTAGAACATTTTGGATTCTATTGAGTAAATTTTTCGAAAAGAAAACTATCTCTTTACTTTGGTTCCTTGTCAGTAATTGGAAAAATATTTTAAATTTTCACCGATACTTCTTGGAAGAAAGTATAGCCCGTTGAAAACTGTACACGCAGGGAAACACACTTACGAAAACAAATACAGTTTTTTTCATATTTTTTTCTTTAATGATCCTAGAGATTTATAGCCGCCTAATATGTGTTGCCTCGAGTAAACTTTTACAAACTTTAACACATTTAGTATTTTTTTTTTTCTGTGAGATAGTGATCAGTCCTTCCAAACTCCATAGGTGACAAATGCTTTTTTCATGAGTTGGGTAAGTTGTCATCCATAAACTGGAGTAACATTTAAAATCCATGGGATAATGCCATTTCTTCTTCAGGACCTCGAGATGGACATATATTCAATGTTCTAAGAGCACATCCTCACCGTGGCTCTGACACTCATTGGTGAGTAAATTTGGTACTTTGAGATTCGAAATGTTTACATAATAATTCATGGTACATAATCCCACGTTAAATTGTATACAGGAAATGCAAGTGTGCCAGAAGGTGTAGTGGTCAACAGACTTGCCCGGAAAGCAGGAGCCCCGGGTTCGAGTCCCGGCTGAGGTATTTTTTTCTGGCTCCCTTGCATTTCTTGTATAAAATTTAACCTGAGATTACACAACACAACGAATATCATTATTTAAAAAAGAAATATCGGAATGAACGAGAGTCTAACACATAGTCTACAATGTTAGCTCCTTTAAGTATACGACGATATATTCTTCTTAATCGAGGGTTTAGACTCGGAGTAAAGTGCGGGTAGTTGGAGAAATTATCTAGCCTACCTCGGTGGTGTAGGGGTCAGCACACTTACCCAGAAAGCAGGAGACCCGAGTCCGAGTCCCGGCTGAGGTAGTAAGATTTTTTTATCTTATTCCTTGCATTCTTGCATTTCTTGTTTCGTGTTTACATGTTTACTTGTCGGCAAGCTTGGAACTTAAACATGCGAAACATTAAAACTTACTAGTACAATATGAAAACCACACATACTTATATAACTGCCACAGTTGAGCATCCCTTTCAACCACTTCATGGAGGGAGGGGCTATCTACAGGTTGATAACCCAGTCTAAACATCCATGGCTAAGGAGGAGCTATTATCTATCGATAAAAGCTTGCCCCGAGCGGGATTTGAACCCGCTGCGCCAGGATTCCGAAACCCGATTGGATCCAATGAGCCACCCTGTCGCCTCTCGCGACTTATACTTCAAATAAAGTCCCAGTTCACTGCAACTCTGCCCTACTTCCTGCGAGATGGACAATATTAGACTTCTACACAGTCTTCTGCAATGTACTCTGGCCCTAGGCATACGAAAGATTCTCATTACTTCTTAATGCACCTCTTGCAAGGGAACTGAATTTCCTTCACCCTATCGGAGCAGATTGAACCTCTTGATTAGTCTCCCCTTATTTATTTTCTAGATTTCTTTCTCTCCCTCAATCTTTGGTAGTAGAAAATTTAATTTTCAAACCCTCTCTCTGTATACCAGAATGTCCTTTGTTTTTTATGTACTTTCTTCTAGAAGAGCATTTAAAACGATGGGAAAAATGATTTAGAAAAATATAAACATATCTGATTTACAAAACAAAAAAGTATGATCTAAAGTCCATATATTGTTTAAAGTAAGAAAACATTCTATAGCATTTCAAACTAGGGCTTTACGTAATCCGTTCATTTTTAACTTTGGCTCACAAATGAATGTAACTTCTATGTAAACTCACTTCTCAAGGAGTTTATTATTCAGAATAATATCAGCTTATAGAAAACATCATAGAGCTTGGATTTTACTTGTTGGATAATTGTGTGTGGAAGATGTGATATTCACTTTCTTAAAACGATCTAAAGTGGTACGAAACTAAAAATTATATCAAAGTTATGTTACAAGAAGATTATACTCTATAGTCCTCCTAACTTCTTAGTTGTTAGGTCACGATTCGACATCGATTTAAGTTCTGCTACTTGAGAAATTTATTTAAAGTTATTTACACTGCTCTGTAAATATTCAAAATGATACAATTTCACATTATACTATTAATTATTACAGATATAAATGGCGGGAAGCGCTATCGATTATTTAAAGAGAGAGTGAATCTACTAAATCAACAATCGGAAGTAATTATCTATCTCTGATTAGGCCTCGTATCCATACCTTTCTGAAAGAAACATTCAGGTTGCTTCTGAGAAAGTCTAGGCCAACATGACTCTCTCTCCTTCTCTACCTCCTCCACACTCTCTCTTCTCTCTCTCTCTCTCTCTCTCTCTCTCTTTTCAATCCCTTACCCCTCCCCTTCCACACTCACTCACTATCTCTCTCTTTCTACCCCTTTCGTATTATATATAGCCTCCCACTAGAAATAAGGGCTACATAGTCGTTTCGTAGGGCCTGTATAGGTTATTTTCCTGGGACTGTCTTAGGGGGTTCGGCTGGCTGATCGTATGTTGCTGTGTAATGATTTTTGCTCTTAAGTAATTCCTCTTTTTATTCTTTATTATAAATTCTTATTTTATATGCATTTTTATGTGTTATTGATAGGGTAATGTGTCTTTGATATTGTTACATATAAATTTTATTAGAAATTTAAACAATGCCATTTCTTTCTAATTAATCTAGAGTTTTTTTTTGTGGTAATAAACACAACTTCTGGTAGATAAATATTGATAAATATTAAATGTGTATTGTCTGTAAGCGAAGACTCATCGTCCTAAGGCAATAAATTATTTACCTCTTTATATTCGAAAAAATTATGTTATAACGAATGATGCCTTCATTGAACCCTACAATATCTTCCCAAATATTCCGACGTAAGTATTCTACTGTCCAGTAGGTGTTTCGCGTCGTAGACTACTTTTATTTTTCCCTTGAACGCAAAGAGTACTTCCCAGGAGCTTTTTTGGATGTTTCCCAAGCATTTGATAAAGTCTGGCACAGTAGTCTCCTGTTTAAACTGAAATCCATACTTCTTAATAACACTTACTTTATCCTTAAGACTTACTTATCCAACCGTTTCTTTAGGGTTCGGCAAGGATTAGATTACTCCGATTTCTACCTAGTGGAAGCGGGAGTTCCTCCTGGGCTTATCCTATTTATACTGTACACTCCTGACATCCCTACCCATCCAAGTACCCTCTTAGCTCTATTTGCGGACGACTAAGCTATCCTATCCTCCCACCCCGATCTTAAAACTGTTTCTAAAAACCTACCTTTCAATCCGAAACCCTCCGAAAAATCACAAATGCTCCCTATTACGTGTCAAATTTCTCTCTTCGCCACTATTTTAATGTTCCTTTTGTTCAGGATCTAATTTCTTCCCGGTTCAGCCTTTTCCATAGTAAACTGCTATACCATTTTAATCCACTAGCACAACCTTGTCTTCCAACTCCAACCTCCTGGGGACATAGTCTGTAAATAATTTGAGAGTGGTGTCACTGGTCACCTCCTCTCCTTATGTGATTCTCATTAATGTCATTTATTTTCTATTATTCATTGTTATCAAATTACAAAATATTTTATTTATTTTTAACATAATGTAATATATAAATAAAGGTTATAAAAGGATATTTTATTAATAATTTAAATTTCTATCACTTTCCAAGTGATTGTTATGATTGGTGGGAGCTATGCAAAAGTATCAATTGAAGTTATTATTAATTCTGAAGACTTGTCTCGTGTTTACTCAAACTTGGCTGTTGCGTAGGAAGTACCAAGCCCTCAGGCCAGTATACCAATGTCCTCCAAGTCAATCCGAAGGCCATTTTACATTAAATTGACCTTGGGGTGAGTTCAAGATAACTTTGAAAGATCCTTGAATGTTAAGTAGATGAGATGCTGAGGCCGCCCCGAGGCACCGTAAAATGTATTAATAACATTATTGAAGACGAAGATAAGTTAATTTATAAGTCTTTGCCAATGGGATGCGATTAAAAAAAAAAAAAACTGTCTTAAAATTCTTGAGGGGCGAGTTACATAAAATAAACGTAAATCAAACAGTGTCTTAATTGACTGAACGTAGTTTTCCTCAAATTCAGATATAGCCCTGAATTCCCAAATATCTTCAGTAAATTCTCTACTAATAATTCTTCGATAAAGCTTCATTTAAATAAAGATTTCGTTCTATTTTAGAAGGAATAATATCACTTTACCCGTATAACTAAGTATTTTCACTGTTAACTAAAAACTATTAAGTATTTATATATTTGTACTAAATGGGAGTGGAAGATTAGAATAACTATCTTATGAGAAAACCACAGGTCACTTGTTCGAAAAGAATATAGATAAACTCAGTCTTATTTATTATTATTATTATTCATAATAAGTGTATTTTATATGTTTTAGCAGCTTTTCAATCAAGCTTGTCACGGATGGTGTGAGAGAACAAATGTACACATATCTTCTACACATCTTATCCAAAAATTTTACTAAGATATTTATTTAATGCGGTTGAGTTTATACAACCCGATTCTTAACGCTGATAATTAACGCTGATAATCTTCATCATCTAGGGGTTGGTTGACATTTAATGCAGAGGAACGTATGTATATTGTACATAAGGGTGTAATAGGTACAGGTATGAATTTAAAATGGCATGAGGGTGAAAAAACATTTTCTTGAAAATATTATTTGGAAAAATTTTATATTTTTCTAGGTGGCTGGTGAATGTAATATTTATTTTCTTACATTTAAAATTTTTATATTTATTTTAGTTAAAGATTTGTGTAAGAAGATCTCACCTTTGCCTTGTTACATTTTAATTATCTCTTTTGATATATGTCATTCAATAACATCTGATAGATCTTGAGGGATAAAAATTAAGCTTAAATTAAAGGCTGACGTTTATTCATTTCTATAATTAACAAAAATTTTAAATTTTATTTCTAATACATTTTTTTATCTATGGGCAGTTTATATTTCTAATAAATATATTCAATGCTTTTTGGAATAAAGCTCAAATCGCAAGTTTGGAATCATTATTTTAGAAATTTCGATAAATAAAACATGCACACACACATAAATATTTTGAAATGGCCATAATTTTCTTGAACCTTCATTCAGAATGCTCTAATAAAAATTGTAAATATTTTGAAAAGTTCTGGTATGGAAAGAATGTAGGCAAAAAAAATCATACAAAGAAAATACAATAAAATACATTTTTATAAAAGTAAGGAATAAATATTTGATTGTTAATAATGTATAATTCTAATTCTTCAAGAACAGTGGTAGCAAATACGATAAAACATCACAAAATTACAAGTACCTGTACCATGGTATAAAATAGATTCAAATTATCAAAATAAGCACACAATGAAAAATAGAAAATTGAGGTAAGTCTATTAGGATGGTGGTGAAAAGTAAACAATTTTCGGGAAAAAAAAGTGGTGCTTAAAAACACCCTTTAACAAATCAAAGGGGGTGAGTCCGTGAAGGTTTTAGGGAAGCCATGGAAAGACTTGCTCATCTGCTCAACAGAATTTCGTGTAGGAAAAAAGTTTCCAATCATATATAAACATATTTTTACATACTTAAATTTACTTTAAAAAAATAAAGCGTTTAATCTGGAAGAATTGAGTATGCATCGGACGGAGGTCTATCCAAGAACTGTAATTTAAGGGTGTATTTTGGTTATTTAGTAACAATTATGGTTTCTAAAATTCAAAATATTTGCTGTTATTGAATAATTTATTACAAGGTCAAAGTAAAGATATGCTTTTTATTTATTGATTAACACTCATATTCAAAGAAAAATGTATGTGTAGCTGAATTTGTGTAATTTTATGAGTTAATGTGAATTTATGTTAAATGTGTCGGTTCACTATGAACCCAGTCATTTTAATTTATATGCCTAGAAGATCCAGTTGAAAAAACATTATTATGTATTGTTGCAAAACTTGAGATATTTTAAATTGTTCAGTATTTATCCAAACTTATTGACTTATTATAAAACTCATCTTGAATATTGCAGCGACATCTAGGAGTGATCGATGGAAACTGTCTTTCTCTTAAGGGACGAGCACTCCTGATAAACACCCAGGGGTACACTGAACTTTACAAGTCGAGAAAGAAATTTTTTTTTTTTTTTTTATATATGTCACTCCAATTTAAATTCTTTACAATTCTTGAGTATTGTGCACATAAGTGATGTAAATAATTTTGCGTTTTGTTTTTTAATAACTTTACATGTTAGGGTTTGCTCAACGTATTTTTTTTTCCATTATTAAGAATTATATTATTGAGAAGAGGCTAGTCAGGGATACGATCTTAGGAGCTGAAATATTAAAAACTGATTTGTAAAAAAAAAAAAAAAAAAAAAAAAAAAAAAAGTGATTATTCAAGAAATGCAAAGGCAGCTAGAAAAAAAAACAACATACTACCTCAGCCGGGACTTGAACTTTTCTTTTTTTTCCGAGACTCGGAGTAAAGTGCGGGGGGTTGGAGAAATTATCTACCCTGTCTCGTACTAGCCCGCAAAGCAGGAGACCCGGGTTCGAGTCCCGGCTGAGGTAGTATGTTTTTTTTTCTGGCTCCCCTTTCATTTTTTGTATAAAATTTAATATGGAATGACATACCACAACTGATATCATTATTTAAAAAAGTTTATTTTTATTTTCGCTAAGGTTTTTGCCTAAATTTTAGACCTTCATCAGGGAAAATGGAATGATGGAGAGGGAGAGAGTGAGAGAAGAGAGAGAGAGAGAGAGAGAGAGAGAGAGAGAGAGAGAGAGAGAGAGAGAGAGAGAGAGAGTGAGACAGAGAGACTCCACCTCTACAGTGACTAAATCATGACAATCTTATTTTCATTTTCACATATTTGGGAATAACTTATAGCTGAAAATTAACTCTTTGGGTACCTATAACCTCTAGAGGAAATTTCGTGTGGTTTTTCACGAAATTGTGTAGGCATAACATGCACTTAACAATTGGGGCAAATATCTAACGCATAAAGTAAAGGAAAACTCACATATATTCTACAAATTAACTGAAAAAAATAAAATAAAAAAGATGAGCCACGGTTATTGATTTAAATCCAACTTAATTTTTTAGGTAATTTTTTTTATTTTGCAAGAATTGAAGATTATTTAGCTGATTTTCAGCAAGAAGTCATCAATTATAGTCATCAATCATTTATAGTTTCGAATGTAACGCCCGAATTGAAAATATTGTACTACTAATAATATTGTAAATATAGTAGCTACATCCTACATTTCATGAAGAAAAACTAAAAATTACGGGTTTTTTTAGAGTTGAGGAAACACACACCCAGGCACATACACTCAAACATTAGTGATTACTATTTTTGTTTTCTAATAGTGATAATTGGAGAATACATTGAAAAATTATTAAAAATTTGTCTTGCAGACAACTCAAGCCTTTGGGAATCACTAAAAGTTTCTTTTGTTTTTTTTTCTGTAAGCCATTTTCACCTCTTCATCTATCTCTTAAGAAGAAAGATAGAAGAAATAATTGCCAGAAAATTTGTTTTTAAGTGTGTGTGTGTGTGTGTGTGTGTGTGTTTTACATCTTGCTGGCAGTCAAATTTTCCCGTTTTACAAATCAAAATTTCGCACTTCACTTTATAAAATATTAAAACATTCGTTGAAAAGCAGAATCAGTTCATTTGGAATTCGATCCTTACGAGAAAATGTATTAAAATTAGAGTAAGGATTTAAAAAATTTAGTATGTTCAGTGAAGTTGTATCATTCTATTGGATTTAATTTTTATATTATCCATATTCTAGTAATTATAATATCAATAATATTATAAAAGTTGTAATACCCATCTAGATGATGAAGCCAATTAAGCAAAGTAATACGCTAAAAATGAGAATTTTATTAGATATTAGGATTTAATTAAGGTTATTTTAGATACTAAACACCCTAAATAAGATAAGAGACTCGTTAAAACGGCGAACAACCCTTGCTTTAAGGGCGAAACAGGTAGGTGGCAATTAGAGTGAGGCACTTTAGGTGTTTGCTTCTCTTCTTAATAAGCAAATAGTGCGTTGAGAAGTAAGCTGCTGGTAACACCTGGTGGTGCACAGTGGAATCAGAGTCATCTGCTTCAGGGTAACTACCCTTAGAGCGGTCTTTGCCTTTTGCAAAGGGGGGTGGATTTCAGTACGCTTAAGGGAGGGAAAACTAATCGCTGCAGCTCTTGGAGCTATCTGAATGCTGTCGACATCATGAAATTTACCTACATTATTTCAAATGAACCATAAAGTTATAATGAATAAATATAAAAATTGTAATATGATTTAGCTACATCAATATAGTTGAAGAATACTATCTATGGAGTGATTTCCGCCAGATTCAGGTAATTATTTCGGACACCAAAAGGATAAGTTAGATATAAATAAGGAAATATCTCATGCAAGAAATTCAGTTCTCAGTGGTGTGTCGTGTTGGAACTACGATGAGAAGGTATGCAATGGAAGGACAAAAAATTTTTAAAGTATTCATATAAATTTTTCTAGAATAAATGCCCGGTAAACACTTTAATATTTTTTTTTAAACGCATTATTAACACACACACACACACACACACATATATATATACTTTTTTTTTTTAATATTTCATTATATGTATTACTTTTTTTTCTCTTTTCGGAGTTGCGGCGCTGGCCGTTCTTTCCCTCATGTCAATGCCACTCACGACCATCGGATAACCTTGAATGCAATTAAAAAATTTCCCTAGGAGAACTCTGAACTGTCTGTCTGAGCTAATCTCTCCAACATTTCCATTGTATTTTACCGTAGTTGACCCATTTTTGTATGCTTCATTGTGGCAATAAGGTGGTGTTGTGGCACCACTTTACATGGCTGAGAGCTCCTAGTTTCAGCTATGCTGTCATAAAACCTCTTTATTAAATGGTCCATATATCCTGAAAAGCACACCTATTCAATTTTTTTATCCAATCTTGGTCAGTCATTGCAGATTCTAAATCTCCAGAATAAAAAATAATTACTTGGTTTACCAGGGCTTTTTACAAGTTACCTTTCGTTCGAATGGCTTTAGAAATGCCTAGCCAAAATAGCACCCATTGGTGATCTCTCTTTTGATTTTAGTATTTAGTTGAGAACCAAAGGACCGCTTTATATACGGTCTTCCAAGTTTCTTTCTTTGAATTTCTATATACAAAGTCTTACCTTTATTGATAATTCAGGCATATTTTAATGCCAGTAGCTTCCAGAATGCTTTTTGCAAGTCCTCTCATATCATTCTACAATTTCAATAGCCAATACGTAAATGAAGTTTTACTAATCTATCAATGTGTTCACATCACACACACAATCCATTGTCTCGAACAGGTGGCATTTGGNATATATATATACCTGTTTAAGTGGGTATTATGTGTGTGTTTGTGTGTGTCTGTGATGGAAGAGTGCGGAAAGAACTCGAACTTCTTAGTTACATATGTAAAGATGCCCTCTTAATTTAGCGTATAACAAGTTATAAAAAAAATATATTATAAGTATATAACTTGTTGAAATGTAATATTAACTTTTCGTAATTAGCCTTTATTAGACGTTTGTATATATATATTAAATACAAATAATTTCATAACATGTGAGACATAAGATAACCATAGCAACGAATCAGTAATTAAAACACTATCATGGCACATTTATACCTAATTATTGTTTTAGAAAGATAATTTTTTAAGGATATACTATTTTTTGGTGAATTACTGAGATATGTCGAGCCCAGTAAGCTAACCCTCCTCCATGAAGATAATTAAATTTCTGTTCACGTAGCCGGACTTGTAATTAAAACGGTATAATTTATCCACCAATTACGAACTGAAATTGAGTTTTAATATGATAGCTTAATTCACAAGAGCTGAAACGTCTCATTTTCATTGACAATTACATGTAATGGTGGTTTATTAAAAGCACACAACAAATAAAATACATATATAATTTTGGTCGAATATCTCTAAAATTGATTCTGCTCTTTTTCAGAATTTCTTAGACATGATGGAGGCACCGTAGCAGTTGTTCATTTTATGCAAATAACATAATGGAATCTAACTTATAATTTACTAATACATAATTACTTATGAAAAAAAATGGGGAAGACCAGAGTTATATGTTATATCTAAGTGTATGCGGTTATGATAAATTACAGTTATTTTTAGAACTTTAAATTTTCATTCTTCTAGGGATTTCTAAAATCCAGCCTTTAAATGAAATTTAAAAAATCCAATTTATTTCGTTATTTAAATGATATTAGACACTTGAAATTACAATTTCATTAGTCCTAACATAACTGAGTCACTGATTGGGGATCTTTAGCCGTAGAGTGGCCTGATTTTGAAGATGAAGTCAGAACATAAATAAACACATTAAAATTGGATATTTTCGTCTATTGCCCCTCGGTAAAGCAAATTTTCAAAATGTTTTGCAAAATTTATCTGATCCCGCAAAGATTTTAAAAGTTATTTCTCTGGCAGTGTGTATATTTAGGTGTCTGCAAGGGTTCTATTAGACAAAATATATATAATAACGAACTAAAATTGCTTTTATGTTCCATTTTGCAAATTAATGGATGACATAGTAAAATAACTAAAATTTTATCCAATAGCCATTAACAATTGCTAATTGCCTTGAAAAAGTTTTAAATTTCTATTAAGATTATGTCAAAATAGGTCATTTTTGTTGGTTTTTTTACCCCCTACCAATTCCTTTTTTTTTTTTAATATATTGGCAGGTATAATTTTTTGTATCGAACAATAAAATAACAATACAAAAATTCAAGATCCAAATTTTTTAAATTTATTTTTTAATTTAAGAGGAACTCAAAATTAAATAGTTTTCCTTCAAATTTTTACTATTCCAAAATTTACAATTAACTAAATTACTCCATAAATTCTGGAGATTTTTCCTAAATGAACTTTAGCAATTCATGTCTATATAAATTTACCATATATATCTTACCTAGAAAAAACCTCATATATAATGTAATATATATA
>KZ807523.1:341291-354593 GCA_000696205.2 Oncopeltus fasciatus | reverse complement strand
ATATATATATATAATAAGAAGAAAGAGTGTAGACAGTACAAAAATAGAAAAATACTGTTTTGGGGAAACTTCTCGTCCTCTCTCAGTGAGGAGTGAAGATATATATATATATATTATATATATATGATTTAGATGGAAGTAATTTTATTTTATCTAAATGGGGAGGTTTAATGCACTTTGTTTATTTTTTTCTTTCTATTTTCTAATGTAGAATCGGCGAAGAACATTTTTTTTATATAGAATTTTTCTAGAAATCACGTCATAGTACCAACTCGAGTAGCTTGATAAAATAAAATCGAATATTGGATGAGTACTAGGGATTAGGAATTTAAAAATATGGTAATATCAGAGCCACATTTCATGTAAATTGTAATTACTTTATTCCCATTCCTATAGTCAATTTGTATTTTCATAGCTTCCACATATCCAGATATACGCCTCTCATTACATTAAAAAAAAAATATAACCTGATGAATATCTATGCCTCTTAATAATTATTTGTCTATTTCTTTTTTTTTTTTTAATCCTCTAAACAGAAAATAGCGTATCGCTTAAATTAGTCAATTTATCCAAGGATAATAGAGAAAACTAAAAATGCCAAGAAAAATTTATTGAAGACGTTGCCCCTGCCTGTATTGACGGACCTGCAATACCGTTATATTGCTCATTGAACTCAATGAAATAAAAAGAAAAATAATTCGACCAAAAATACTTTATCGTTACTAAACCCGAATATAGATAGAATAAATTCTATATGTAAGTGTTTTACCTCTCTCATCAGTGTTTTTATTTCCGTTGGTTTTATATAACCTAGGAATATTTAACCGTCTCCTATAGCACTTATACTCATTTGGCCAGAACTCAGAGATACTTGTGATATTTTTACACACATCTGAATAAACAATCTGGTAGTTCATTCTGAAGCACCAAAAGTAGGTGATTGGTCTTACTACTAACCCCTACTATCCTTGGAGGGCCTGTAATTTTCGGCAGGGGTTTACTCACATAGTTGTGCTGTAACCTGTAGACTGACATATCTATAATGCTAGGGTGACAACAGCCCTTCTTAAAGAAGCACACTTATCTCCCGTTGGTACACCTACTGTAACGACGATAGCGCCTCCTGGTAGTGAACTTCGGAACTAACAGCTCAGAAAAAGGTTGGGTATTCGACCCGGACCTTCTCATGTATATTTCAATTACCATTGCCTCTGTATTGTTTATTAGTATTAATTTGGCCTCTGGAGTAATATATTTTATTTAAAGCAGATTAGAAAAATTTAAGAGTGAATGAAAAATAAAAGTAATGAAAAATTTATCGTTAACGATTGTAGATAGTTGTACATTATTAAGTGAAGTTTGGAATATTGCAGTAGAACTTTATTAAGGCTCATGTCTTCAGAAATAAAGACTCCCAAGATCTTAATAGAGAACTAACCTTTTATTAAAAAGACCTTCCTTTGAAGTCTTTTCAAAAGATTTGAAATTAGTATTTTAGTCTTTGTGCAACGAAAAAGAGTAATTATTTCAACATGAACAATTGGAAAAAATTAATAAATCAAAAATACATATAAATAATANATCTTATTTTTTTTATATATATATAAAAACTTCATTTGATTATGGGTCCAACCCTGGCCCTTTTTGTACTATATATCATGTTGTTTTAAATTAATGATAAAAATAACAGATAGGTTGAGTAAAGAAAAATTAGATTTAAAATTGTTCTAAACAATAGACAAAATGGAGTTGTATCCTGACTGCTGCCATGACAACACCTGGAGAGGACCACCTGATATGTGATGAGCTAAGACTTTTATACCTTATTTTTATTAATATCTTTACTAATTTATTTACATGAATTTAGGTATTTTAACAATCATTAATTTTTATTTATTTATTATTAATAGTAACCAACTTGAAATGAGAACCTCAAACGGGGGAAAAAAATAAGAGTGAATCTCCTGATATTAATCCACCGGCAACTATATGAAAGGTTTCTTAATTTTAACAATCATATACAATTAGGAAGTGAAAATATAAAAATAGAAAATAATAATAAGTTTCTGATAATGAAAAGAACAGATAATAGATCACTAAATAAAGTTTTTCTAATTTCTAATGCCCAAAATATTTAAATCATTGGCGGGAAAACATAAAAACATTAAGAAATTAAGAACAATTTTAATAGAGACTAACAATAAAGTTCAATCCGATGAACTGCTAAATATTAAAAAAAAAAAAAAAAAAACAACTGAATGTCCAATATATAATCAAGGATTGCCTAGCTTAACAAACTTTATTTCACTCAGAAGGCCTTGCAAGACAACTGCCTGCGTCCCAAGGAGACAAGGAAGGCAATATAGATAACTTAATCATTATTCTAAAAAGAAGGCTAGAGTTTACAAAAACGTTTAGGGAAAAAAAATTAACTGTGATAAATAAAGGAATTGAATTATTTTATAATATTTAGGATTTTATTAAAAAGGGACAATGTAATTACAGTTTCATCAATATACCTGAGGATTAATCTCTAAGGACTCAAACATCTGGCTTTTTCTTGTGCATAACCTGTACCATAGTAAAAGAAACCCTTCTAGCAGATTTTCCGTAACGAAATCAAGTTATTCCTATTGTTGCCATGATAAGATTTAAGGATCTGCAGCATACATAGGAAAAGTTAAAATCATTGATCAATCAAAATTTACGTATATAAGGTTGTTTTATATACCCGAGGATTAATTTTGCAACCTCATGCGGTACTTATGTGCTCTTGAACAAATCTCAGAGATCTATACCTCTTTAAAGCATAATCATATACATATTCACAGGACTAAGAAGCCTTTTGGAAATGAAGGAATCGGTCTTGCCTCCTACCCCAACTTTTCATTTTCCGTAGATGGGTTGTCACCTGTAGACCTAAGGATCTCTTTAATCCGAGGAACGTTTTCCACATAGCCAGAGTAAGAACAGGACATCAGGGACGCTATTCCTCCCCTTGGGAGAAAGACAAGAAATAATCGCTGGTGTACTCGCCCAAACTATGCCTTACCCTGATAGAGAACCTTGGAACAATAGTGTAACCTCAATGTGCAAATAAATGGGTGTGTTAAGTTAAAAATGTTGAAATCAAACATATCTCAGTGTTTATTTTTTCAAACCGTGTTTTCATTAGCTCAAATTTTATAACGTAAAGAGGTGAGGATTTACTAAGATAATTGATAGAAAAAACGTCCTTATCTTATTAGTAGATGATTTTAGTTGGGGTTCGGTCAAGGAAGATCCAAAAAACACAAATTGGGACGTCCTGTCCCTAAGTTCACATTTCCTTGACTGAGGATTCTTTTTGGATTTTCCTTGACCAAACCCCAACTAAAATCATCTAATAATAATATCAACGGTCAAAAAAAACTCTCCTTTCGTCCTCATCTTATTTTCATAAGACTTGAGCTCTCATTTCACCCTAATCCATACAGCCAATCCCTTTAAAATCTTATTAAAAATAAATAAAAACTAAAATATTATGGAATATGTCGAATAAAAAAATACCTAATTTTGAAGCACAACTATACAGGTTAATAATAATTATAAAGCTAATAGTTTAGGCATTTAGAGACACTAAACTTTGCGATGAACGTGAACGCTCATTGTAGGGGGACAAGCTTTTCTAATTGATAACCCGATGCTACCTCCCACACCTAAAGCGTTACTAGGCCAGAGAGGTACTCTGGAAGCTAGGTCCTACAGTGACGTCACATACCCCACCACAACGCCTACATTGACGTCTTCTTTGTCTCGGCTCAGTCTGCCGGATTTGGCTTATCTGTTCATCAGCCTGTGTGGGCCCCACATACAGTCCGATTTACCCGTGTGTACTCTTTTATTACTGCCTCACGTAGCCATTTATTGGGGCTTCACAGTGCCATGTGCAGAATCCATTTACTCTCTCTTTATTGTTAGTTCAATTTATTGTACTAAGTTATTTATTGTACTTTATTTTTATTTTAGAGAAAACAATCCATTTGTTTCTTTGAATGCTCGTTTTGATATTTCAACAATCTCTTTAACCAAAAGTTAAAGTTAATTTTATGGGTAAATAATAATAAATGCATAAAAAGTAATAGTAAGTTATATAAAATATAAATTAAATACAATTTAAAGTACAGATTCAATGTTACATTTATTAGAATAACAATATTTACAATAATTAGATGTTTTTTGTTGGTGTTCGGTCAAGGTAGATCCATAAAATACAATTTAAAGAAATACACATTTTTTAAAGAAGAGTATTTTAGACGGTAGATATTATTATTAGATGATTTAAGTTGGGGTTCGGTCGAGGAAGATCCAGAAAAAACACAAATTTAAAAAATGTATTTTTATTTATTTAAAGGATTATCTGCCATGATCTTTAAATAATCTTTAAATAAATAACATTTTTTAGATTTGTGTTTTATGGATCTATCTTGACCGAACCAAACTAAAATAATCTAATTACACATTTTTAAAATTTTAGTTTTTGATCTACCTTGACCAAACCCCAACAAAAATCATTTAATATTAATATCTACGGTAAAAAAAAAAAAACTTTCAACTTTTAATACTTTTACTATATTGTTATATTTATTTATTAGAAGAGTAAGAAAAGGCTAGAATATTATAGAGAGACTGGAAGAGTGTGAAATGTTATTCCGAAGTTGTCAAGCCTCTTGTCTGCATTCCATTCCTTGTCTGTAGCGACTTTAACTTAGCATTCATTGTATGGTAAATAAGTTGAGTTTAGTCAAGGCAAGGTGATGTTCGCCCCTCTTTTATTTATTTATTTTATTTATATTTTTTTAATATTTATATTCTCTTATAAATATTTTTTTTTCTATTCTCTAATGAAAAATCGGTGAAGATCTTTTGAATTTTTATAGAAATAGTACCAACGCGAGTATCTTAATAAGAGAAAATCGAATATTGGATGAGTACTAGGGATTAGGAATTTAAAAATATGGTAATATCAGAGCCACATTTCATGTAAATTGTAATTACTTTATTCCCATTCCTATAGTCAATTTGTATTTTCATAGCTTCCACATATCCAGATATACGCCTCTCATTACATTAAAAAAAAAATATAACCAGATGAATCTATGCCTCTTAATAATTATTTGTCTATTTCTCATTTTTTTTAATCCCCTAAACAGAAAATAGCGGATCGCTTTAATTAGTCAATTTATCCAAGGATAATAGAGAAAACTAAAAATGTCAAGAAATTCTATTGAAGACGTTGTTTCTGCCTGTATAAACCGACCTGCAATACCGTTATATTGCTCAATGAATTCAATGAAATAAAAATAGTTAGACTAAAAATTTTTTTTCGCTATCAAACCCAAATATAGATAGAAGAATTTTATTATTATTATTGTTCTTGTTAATTTGTGATTAAACTTATAAGACATTGAAAATGTGGCATTTTATTGAGGAATTTTCCAATTTCTTGTCTGGTGAGTGGATCCATTTCAATATCGTCATCAATAACCTCGGGAATGATTATGGCATATCTGTGCTTAGAATTAATTATAAGTTAAAAAAAACATTTATTTTCCAAGTCCTATCAAAGGTTTGTTAAAAAATGAAAACCATTTATTTCATTTGATTAAATGGTTTTAAAGGAGCGACAAAGTTCGCCTGTGTGGATTGGTTTTGTTTTTAAGGGATGTGGGGAAAAAAAAACACTCATATTTATTTCAATATGTTTAATTTAATTTTTTTTTCCCAGAAAGATTTAAAATTTTATAGTTAAAGAAAAAAAGTTGTATTTATATAGTGCTAGAGTTAGATATGTCCTTAACCCCACAGAGCCGGTTCAGATGATAAGCGCTATCTCCTGATTGCTGTAGCTATTGGTGAGTTGTAGCTGTAGCCATCAGGAGATAGAGCTTTTCATCTGAACCCGTTCTACGGTGTCAAGGACATGTCTAACTACACTATATATTGAAGAAGTTGTTATCAGTCTTAACACATTCTCTCAGCGTCGAGGTTCTGTGCATAGCGTTTAGTGCCTACCCTTCTCTCGTGTATTATGGTAAGTAAGCCATTTAAACATTTCCTCATGACCTTAGATGTTCGTCATCTACCTCGTTAATTATCCGTTTATTTCCGATACTCTTTACAGTCCGACGAATAATTTTTCTTCGTATTTGGAGAAACTTTTCAACGGCGGAGATGTGCTGCAGATTCCTTCTCCTCAGACAGCCACGCGAAACGACGACAGCATCTGTGGACCCCATCAGAAGAAGAAATGTGTGAAAAAAGTCTCCTTCCGACCAGCGGTGGAGTTACTCCTGACGATTGCAACGACGGAGAATACGGCGATTCGCAACAAGTTTGTCCTGGCGGAGCCCGCCCCTCGGATATGGGAGTATACATTGATGAGATTGTCGACAGCTTTGTTTTCGGCAAATACGACGCGGACGGACAAGACGGACTCACCGAACTACTTAACGACTCTGACTACTTCATCCGAGACTTCCTTATCCATTCCGTTTGGTATCCCCGAGGACAACAGTCGTATAGAGCCTTCATTGAGGACGTCCATCGCGACCTTTCTAGAATGAGGCCCCGAACTGACGGATTCCAGTTTGGTTTCTCGCACACGGGTTCCACAGATACGCCCCATTTTCACTTCGTCCACGACTGCACCTTCAACAACCGACAGTGCCGGTGCTCGAAGGTCCAACGCCTTTCGGAAACCTACGGACGACGACAAAGACACAGGTTCTGTCGTAAGTTCGTCATACGAGGAACTAACCATTCCCTTGCAGGTTATCTCATGGCCATCCAACGTTATTCGTCGTTACGTGGACGGGCAAGGTGTTGGTTCCACTTCGGAGGCGTCAAGTGGGACACATTTGGTATGCCTTCGAGTAATGCCGTATCCGGACGCGAAGAAATCGCCCAAGATCCACGGTCGGAAGACGACATCGAGATTTGCAGAATTCGTTATTAACAAGATATAGCAGCCGGAGATGTATCGGAACATGATTCAGGGACGCGGAGACCGTTACGCGTCAAGGGAAAAAACCTGCCAGAAAACCAACCATTGGAAACCGATCCATAATATCACTCTGACGGACCAGAGGCTTTTAAGGAACCTCATACGGTATTTCAGGACCCTTTAAGATACACAAAACTAAATTATCGGGGACGCCACTCACCGAATTGAGAAATCCGATAGACAAAGTGCATCCTTGCAATGACTTATCATCCACTTTCACAGACAATGATATCTGTAGACTACTGCACACGACATTGGACCAATACAGTTGAGACAAGATACGAAAAACGACTTACTGGAATTCTTATTCGCCCTTCTGAACAAGTCCTCCCGTAAGATGAATTGTCTGCTCATTCACGGTCCGCCGTCAGTGGGCAAGACTAGTTTCAGTCATATTTCGGATCAAAAATCTAACGCCAACGCTGATATGCGGAATTCAACTATGTTAGTTGTAGTTATAGTTATACCTGTGTTAGTTAGTTATTTAGTTAGTTATAGTTATAGTTATACCTATGCGTAGTTATAGTTATAGTTAGTTATACCTATGGTTTGTGAGTTATAGTTATACCTATGTTAAATTCTTTCAGGATATTGAGTCTACTTGTTCCCATGTTATGAACGATTAACACGTTCTCACAATCAAAACATCATAACCTTCACTGATAAAGGCAATAAAACTTTTGTCATGGACATAACTTCAAGTACCATGAAAAATTGTATAAACCACTTTAAAATGACTCCACTTATACCAGCTGATGCCAATCCTTTGATAACAGTACCAAATCCCTACTCCATAGCTGACTTATTAAAAAACCACACTATTTCAAATTTATATAATTTAATTCCACAACCCTTAGATGTAATAACTTATTTAAACTCATAGTTTCTAAAATCAATTAGACGTATTGTATATAATAAAACCACTCAATTCTAAACATCTAGGGCTCTGGGCAAGCTATTATTTCTCGAAAACTTGCTCAGGACGTGGACGTTTAAAATTCTTGATGTTTAGAACTTGACGTAGGTTCAGGAGCTTGTTACCCGCTTTAATAAGGCTTCTCTCCTGTTTTTGATTTTTACCTTAACAAAAGAAGGATTTCAAAATGTGTGTATAGCACTAAATCCTTATTCGATATAAAGAGAGGACGAAATCGACACAGCCTCTTTCTATAATAGTGGACAAAAAAATTAATAATTTTTAGCGAAAAAATTCTTTTGATAATATTCTGGTCATGGGAATTTACATTTTCATTAGAAGTATATTTTTGTCTTTACTCCTTCTTTTGTCTGTTATCAATCCCTCTTCTGTCGTCTGTCGTCGTAGGCTTATCTTCCATAGAGAATTCCTCACACATCACTGTAAGTACTTGCGTCTAATTATAATTAATTTGTAGTAAACGCTGTGTTATTTGTTGTTGCATTAATTGTTGTGTTAAGTTCCCATATTATATTTCAATGTTTTTTTTTTATTTCTTATATATGACATACATTTACTGGAGTTCAAGATTACTGTATTTTTACATTAGTTTTGTATCAATAGTTTACTTAATATATGTCATAGATTTAGTTACACTTTCCATTAGGTATTGTATGTAAGACAAATCAATAAACAAAATAATTCCCAATTATCTTATTTTTTTTATATATATATAAAAACTTCATTTGATTATGGGTCCAACCCTGGCCCTTTTTGTACTATATATCATGTTGTTTTAAATTAATGATAAAAATAACAGATAGGTTGAGTAAAGAAAAATTAGATTTAAAATTGTTCTAAACAATAGACAAAATGGAGTTGTATCCTGACTGCTGCCATGACAACACCTGGAGAGGACCACCTGATATGTGATGAGCTAAGACTTTTATACCTTATTTTTATTAATATCTTTACTAATTTATTTACATGAATTTAGGTATTTTAACAATCATTAATTTTTATTTATTTATTATTAATAGTAACCAACTTGAAATGAGAACCTCAAACGGGGGAAAAAAATAAGAGTGAATCTCCTGATATTAATCCACCGGCAACTATATGAAAGGTTTCTTAATTTTAACAATCATATACAATTAGGAAGTGAAAATATAAAAATAGAAAATAATAATAAGTTTCTGATAATGAAAAGAACAGATAATAGATCACTAAATAAAGTTTTTCTAATTTCTAATGCCCAAAATATTTAAATCATTGGCGGGAAAACATAAAAACATTAAGAAATTAAGAACAATTTTAATAGAGACTAACAATAAAGTTCAATCCGATGAACTGCTAAATATTAAAAAAAAAAAAAAAAAAACAACTGAATGTCCAATATATAATCAAGGATTGCCTAGCTTAACAAACTTTATTTCACTCAGAAGGCCTTGCAAGACAACTGCCTGCGTCCCAAGGAGACAAGGAAGGCAATATAGATAAATTAATCATTATTCTAAAAAGAAGGCTAGAGTTTACAAAAACGTTTAGGGAAAAAAAATTAACTGTGATAAATAACTGAATTGAATTATAATGCTTTATATATGCAGCCAGGGAGATTAGCCACATGCCAGATATAAACAAACTTACAAAGAGAAGCGAAATAGAGAGTCCTCATAGACGTCACGAGCAAACGTGAAATTACTAAACAAAGTACCTGTACTGCATTGACCGTAAACTAGCTGCACTGGTAGGCTGAATCTGACATCCAACTAATTTACTTTTTGGCAACTATGTTGCACCCGCAAATATTTTACTTCTACTTATGCGGAGAAATCATGAACACAAAAATTAAAAAAAAAAAAGCAAAAGTTTCTTAAAGTAATTAATATTAAGGAATGGTAAAATAGATATCAAATTAAAAAAAAAATTAATTATTTTATAATCACACACTTCAAAAATAATTTACTAAACATTGTTATTAATATGGAAACCAAAAATTGTTGAAAATTAGACATTATAATTCATTTTATATGTATTTTTCATTGATGTAAAAATAAATTTTAAAAAATGTCTCATCAAAATTCGATATTTGACACAACACGTGAAAGGTAATATGCGGACATTACAAAATGAAGGAATGAATAGAGTAATTTGAGTGCAGAGGTAATGAAAACTAGAACTGGTAGGAAAATCTGAATTGTTAATAAAGGAGTAGACCGAAAATATAATATAAATATATAATATACAAAAAAGGCATATTAAATACATTAAATGGGGATTATTGGACTCAAGAGTGAGCGTTTAATCATGGAAATTTAGGTGAAGTGGCTATGAATTTAGGTGACCTATCTCGAGTGATGTTTCATGGATTCATGGTAACTCGGTGGTCACATTAGGCAATGATTAGTGAAATCACACCATAATTGGCAAATACCACCCCTCTTTCATGATTACATTGATTCCATAAACTCACTAGCTGCAATAACTCACTGATCCTTCTTACTAGGTAGCGGCAGGTAACTATTTACAACATAATGTTGTTCTTCAAGCCTTTTCAGAAATTGACACTTATGTATTTATATTTCTAATTTATTTGGTTGGCTATGTATAAAGTTTGTTCGTGGCGCGGTAGTTGGGGCAGAGTATTGTCCTTATTATTTATTGGAAATTTTAAATANCCTTTTTTTGATTACTATATATCGTAGTAACGAGTGTTTCAGTTTTTATACACACACACACACATATATATATATCACTATAACAGTTATAATTAATTTATAATAATTTCAATAAAAATTAGGCATTAACTTTTCTGCAAGGAATCCAAGCAATAATAATGCAAGAAGGTTATAAAGCCTTTATATATTAGTTTCCAAATTTTGATTTTTGAGTATTTATATAAGTTGCTGGAGATCACCCATCATTCGACTCAAACAGTTTTAATACTGTTATACTTCAAAGAGTTTTATTTTAAACACAATTCACAAGTCAAAAACAAATAAATGAATATGGAATGACATAATAAATGCTAGTTTTTCAGGCTGGTTCCTCTATTCGGAGGCATATGTTTTCCAAGAGGATATTTCACGTTATAGAATACATATTGCGTTGCCAATTTTAATTCTTACTATATTTAGCGTATTAAATGTCACCTCTCAAACTGAAATTCATTCCGCCTAAAATCGTCTCCCATCTGGGGAGTATAATAAATTGCATATTTCTGAAGAATTTGTTCCCAGATGAATACTGACCTTACTTCAACATATCCTAGTCACAAATCCTCCCGATGGTGTAGTCTGTACTTACAGATAAAATGTCTGCAACCTATCCAATAAGAGGGGGAAATCATTTATAACTAAAATTTTCTATTTTTGTGAGGCAGATATTAGTAAGATTTACATGTTATTAGCAAGAATCTAAAAATAACATTTCAGTTCCTTAGAGAAATGTAATAATTTTATTTATTTAGTTGCCATGAGAGAATCCCTGACTAACCTCTCCTAATTTAGTAAGAGTTTAAATTTAATACAAATACATTTGGGTTCATAGTTTTGCAGTCTTATTACAAATTAAGATTAAAAATATGCAAAAAACTAATAAAAAAAAAATATATTCACGCTCGCATAACATTAAGTATATTTTACTAGTAGATGTTATTTGTTGGGGTTTGGTCAAGATATATTCCAAAAAATACAATTTAAAAAAGTGTGTTTTTTAAAAATTATCTGTTAATGTTTTGGTTTACATTGTAAGTCGTCTACAGGGCTGTTGAAATACTATGTCATAAAAAAAAAAAATTCGATAATAATGTAAATAATGTTTTTGTTTTTTTTTTCAGTTTTTTTTTAGAGTGGTGTCATTTGAGAGTGGTGTCACTGTTCACCTTCTCTCCTCATTTGACTTTCATTAATGTCATTTCTTTTTTTTACTATTCATTGTAATCAAATTACAAAACGTTGTTTTTATTTCTTTTTAACAGAATGTAATATGTAAATAAAGGTTATAAAAATAAAAATAAATGATTTTCCTATGACATTGTATTTCAATAGCTTCAAAGATGGCTTTAATGTTGGCAAATTACTTTAAAAAATACACTTTTTTTTTAATTTTTTTTTTTTGATCTACCCTGACCGAAACGCAACAAAAAAAACCTTGACTAATAATTTCTACGGTCAAAAAACTCTTCATTTGAGTATATTTTAGTTTTATTTAACCATCTTAACTCTGATTACAAAATGGGAGTTTCTGTACTGTGATTATGAAAGAGTATTTATCTCCAAAGTAGTGTTTCTCTGTTCTCCATTTTCTTTAATGAAATAATACTGGTGTTCCCAGTGATTGGCTCCCTTCTTGCTGGAAAAGTCACACATTTGTCCAGTCGGAGTTTCTCCACACCCCCCCCCCCCCCCGCCATTTGGAGGAAAAGTTGGCTCTTCAGAGCTCTATCCAATTAGTGTCTCTGACTCTGGCAGCGGTAGGAACTTGTCAGCACATTTCATTAATCTTCGATCGGCAATCAGGCTCGAGCCGCTTGTGAGGTCTTAACTTCGAAACAAGAAGCTACAGGAGAACATCTCCCAAGGAACGAGATATTTGTCAGACCAATGAAAGTGAAGCAAGTTTCCAACATCCTTGGCCTTTTCCTAAGTTTTCTGTTTCTGTAATCAAACTAGTAAGAGTAAAGTTGATAAACGGGGCAACTGCGTTCAGGTCTCGCAATACTGAAGCTGCGGGTTCAAATCCCGCCCTGGGCTATCTTTTATTTATAATATAGAAGCTTGTCCTCAACCATGGGTATTAAGAATTACTTAGAAGGTTAAAAATGAGGCTTAACATTATCAATACATTTTTAAAAAGTTAATAAAACTTAGTTTTTAATTTAAATAAACTCTTAGTTTCGGTTGTTATCTTCATTATTACCATTATACCACATATTGTCTTATTTCTCGTTTGAATCACTCACAAAAATAGAAAAAGCAGTTAAATAATTGTGGTTTTGAGAGTTCCAGGAGAAGATCAATTGGAATTTGTCCAATAATGTTTTTCAAAAATATTCCATTTTTAAAGAATTTTTATCTATTGATTTCCCCAATGGATAAAAATAAACGCATACCATGCGTTTATGAGAATCATGCAGGTCATAATATCCTGAGACGACTACCTTATTCTAAACGCCCATGGAAATGAGTAGTGTTTTACTATTGGTTAAAGCCAGCTGAGTAGAAATGAAACCGGCAGCGCTAGAATTGAGGGTTCCATTCACATCAGGTGAGGCACACTCAGAACTTTTTTTTTTTTTTTTTTTTTTTTTTTTTTTTTTTTTTTTTTTTTTTTTTTTTTT
>KZ807523.1:293954-309748 GCA_000696205.2 Oncopeltus fasciatus | reverse complement strand
TATAATTTTTATTAATTAATTATTTCTCTTATTACATGTTTATTTATTAGTAGATCATTCCTTTAAATATTTAGTGTAATTGGATAAATTATCGCTTTCTAACATTAAGATAGCCGATGTTCTGGGGTCTATGTATTATCAATTAGCTCTAGGCTAACATGTGTGTAGAAGATGAGTTGGGCATGTACATAATTAGGACGGAATACCCATCTATGGCAGCATAGCAAAATCCCTCAGACTGGGATGCTTCCAGCGGTGAGTTGCGCTAGACTACCCGGAAAGTAGGAGACCCGGGTTCGATTCCCGGCTGAGGAAGTAAGAACTATTTTCTGGCTCCCTGTAAATTTCTTGTAAACAATAAACATTTTCGGAAGGTTTTGTGCATTCCTTAGGGTGCCTCTGTGACTCTGTTCATTCATCCAGTTGTAAATTTTATTATGTCTTTAGGATTGCATGTCCCTGGATAAATCAACAGAAAAACATTTGCTTGAACAAACGACACAAATTTTGAATACACTGAATATTAAAATAAAAACACTTCTGAAATTGAGCTAGTCTTTTTTTTTAAGAAGAAGAGATTCTAAAAACATGAATAGATATTATAAATTCATGACCTTATTAACATAACCTAGAACTATAATTTAACTAGAGGATTGCGCCGTAAATCAAGATACTACAATATGGCGTGGTTTGTCCGCTCTTACTTGCAGTAACGAGTTAGATATCGTTTGCATATTACAACTAGCTTGAGTTCTAAACGACTTTAGTAGTTTCCAAGCAGAGGCAAGGATCCAATTATCTCACATTGCATCGACCCGAATCTCCGGACTCTATTCTGCTTGTTGTAAAGTGAGTGCGCTTTTGTTTTTATTTCAGCGTTTCAGCGGATCGTAAAGATGTCTTCACAGTCCCCAGATAAGAGAATAATGTCTCTTCACCGGCCTATTCGGGCAGTTTCAACTGTAGAGTATACAGCATAAAGTATACCTGACAAAAGAGTTATTATTTCTTATCTCATACAATACTAACAATTGCCTCTTCTAATCTCCATAAGTCCAGCAACAGAATTTTTAACAGCCGAAGTACAATATCTCTTAACATTTCAAGGGTGAAGCAGCTAGAAGAACGTGACTTATGTACGATGCGATGAAAATAAACTCAAAAAAATATTTAATTACTGACTCGGAGAAAAATGAAACTAGTGAAAAGAATATCAAAAAACAATTCCATATGAAAGTGATCAATTTCAAAAATTCGGAACAAAAAATGCCTTAAGGGGTGTTTACTGAATTTGTAAACGAGAGAAAAAAAAATGTGGGCTGTAAGGCAGACTGATACAAATAAATGGCGGATAAGGTAAGAAAAAGGATTTGGAAATCCACTTACCAGCACCATTTTCGTAGCGTTCCTCGGATTCATAGCCGTTTGTTTGGTTTCAAAAAACAGCGTATTCCACCAAAGGGAAAAATATCTCAACTGGTTCTAAATTTCTGCTTCACCCCCTAAGTGGAAATCTGCAAATCCTGCAATTTCTTGAACCGATGTGAATAAATTATTTCGTGATGCTAAATTTGACAACTAGTGTCTCTGTAATGTCGATAGCTTAAATCACTAGGGGAAGTTATAAAATTGAAAACGAAAGAGTAACAGGTCACTTTATGGTGAGGAGGCAATAGAACACGTCTGACCACCATGGAGTCAATAGCGAGAAGGAATAACTTTAACGCAAGGGAAATAGCATAAAGAGGGGGTTAAAAAATTGCGCACAAGTTAGTCATGGAAGTGCATAGTCGCGCACTCTAACGGAATCACTAACTCATAGTCTATGATAATAAGCATAGATAGTGCTAGATAATTTCATGAACATGATTGCCTTTTTGAAGAATGTAAGTATTTTAAGCTTATGTCATAAATAGATACAAGCATAAGTAGATAAAATATTTTTGATAAATTTAAAAAAAAGTGTTATAAATTTCAAATATCCCAATACTTGGGTACTAAGCAGATTTCGTATAATTAAGCGAAAATTAAGAAATTTAATTAACAAACAGAAAAGAAAAATGAGGGTAAAACATAGGACCGCTAAAATTTGGTCTAGACTGGCCGAGTAGATAATGGGGGGGGGGGGAGCGCTCGCCCATCGTAGATAAACTAGTAAATTTTTTCCTTAATTAGTGTTTTTGGCAAATATATTACAGAACATAAATGTTTGAAAATTACATTTTACACCTATTATTCTCAATAAAGTTTTACTTACATCTAATAAAAACAATATTACTATTTTTTATTTTGGTGTTAGTCTAAATAAAATCCTGTTCATCCAATTTCTACCAAAATTGAATACGTTCAATTTATCTTCAATGAAGATGCCATCTACATCCCCCTGATCGTGAAAATGTCAGAGAAACCAGTAGATCAATTTTTTTTTCTTACAAAGGTCATTATTAAATATTTTTTTAATTACTTGAATTTTTGTATACTTTATGGCGAAATTAAATTTATCAGGTGGTTTATTCGTTTTGCGTATATAAAATTTTTCAATAAATGTTTTGGAAATATGTATTTAACTAAGCCAATTATTTTAAGTAAATATAACATATATTTACATATAACATATAAATATAACAAAAATAAAATATATTTAGTTCATGAAAACAAATTGTGTTTCTAAATAAATATAATAGCGGAGTTGTAACTTTTTACAAAAAAAAAATTTAAATTTTCATCATCTATATATATTGCATTATATATATATCCTGCATTAACTTACATACATTATAACACTTTATGAATTTCAAATTGCTGTAAATAACTTAAATTTAAAACATATCTATGACATTGGTTGAAATTATAATTTTCCACAAGCTATTTAATCAGGTTTTGTAGCTATAATTTCCATGATATGTTATCTATGTGATAGATGTTTTTAATATGAAAACTTAGATATTGGATGGAGATAAACAATCCCATTTAAATTTACCTATAATTATATTACAAAAAGATAAATGTATGACATCAATGAATGTATTGCATTAGACTTAAATTCAAATTATTTCAGTATTTTCACTCTCCAATAAATTTATCGTTAATTGTTATTTATTAGTAGGGAAGGAAAAATAAGAAATTCTATTTATACATGAATCGCTATGATGAGTTGTTTATATTAAATTTGGATTTATCTTTCAGTATTAACTAATTCAGCTTTAAAACAGGGAGAAAGAAAGATTTAAATAGAAGTGGATTAAAACTATGTTTGAGTACTAAACCGATTTGGGGAATCTCAATCCAGGATTAAACCATAAAATAATCCTAGCTTTATTTAACTCCATCTAAACTTTGTCTGTGAAAGTGGCTCAAAAAGCCTTACATTAAGATAGAAATCTCTGCAATGCTTAGCCCTGTCAAACATCCTGTCATTAAGGAAGACATAAACAAGAGTAATTGACAAATGTTATCCTTAAAACCGTAAAGGATCGTCCAGGAAATGGTAAAGGAGAATTCCGGAAATCTTGGCCGACCGGAAATAAATAGCGGGAAAAGCGCTCAAACTTGGTAGTTAATTCTTAAATATTTCTCTCATTACTGGTGAAAAAAATGTAATTTAATATAAATCTTAAAATAATATCATTTACACTTATTTCTTGTCATGTATTTTTAAAACTTTAATAGTAACGAAAATTATGTAACTATGTTTTTCCCCTTAATACCCTATTACCTTTATACTTTTCGCTATATTTTTCAGCAGTTGCCAAATTAAATTTTATTACCGACTTGATTTTATATTGCAAAAAAAGGGGGTTGATCTGCAGTTGACACTATAAAGAATTTTCCATAATATGAATTAAATGGTAATAAAAAAAAACATAATAAGACTAGCAGATTAAATTAAATATAACAAAATAGGTGAAAAATGCAATTATTTACCACTAAATACATAATTCATTTTTCTTCCTCGGTGGGCCATCAAAATTTTAATATATAGAAACTAATTGGGAAATTGAGCTTTTTATCGCTAGCACATAAAGAGATTCAATGATCAATTAAAGTGAAAAAAAAGAGAAATTTTTACAAGTCGATTGAACAAGAAAATCAGTGAAAAAGAAAATATGTTCCCCTAGGCTTCCATGGTCCTCAGACATTTTTACCAATACTTCTTCCGGGTTCAACAGCGTATTGGAGTTTTTAGGTGCCAAGTTTTCGTACATCGTGTGATGGCTTCTTCAGGGCTGAATGGAGCCATCACACGACGTGCGAAAGCTTGGCACCTAAAAAATGTAAGACACGGTTGAACCCGTAAGAAGTATTGGTAAAAAAGTATATAGTTCTAAATAACTGATATTAATAGTAATATAATTATAAATCTAACATTGGCCATATTATCTCCAATTTAAATATCATCTGCAAAAGTTAATAGGTGCAAAAAGGTGTGGCAAAAGCTGTAGCTCTGTAGAATACCAGAAGTCATGAGAATAGGGAAGGAATGAGGGGATCGGCAAACGACAATAATTAATGAAACCAGAGGAAGACACTGTTAAAGAAGAGTATAGATTGAAGATGAGAGTGATCAATGATATTGAAAGTTAAGATGCAAAATGGAAGATAATAAGGTTCTTGATATATGGTCGGTAGTAGTTTGTAAACTAGGCGTTGTTTTTATATAGAATAGCCAGGTCCAGATTGAAAAAGGATCGAGGAGTTTTGAATATTCTATAAAAGAGGTCATCTAACTATTTTTTTCTTCTAGGCCTTAAAAAGCTCATCTTTAGGGAGATATCGAACAGACATCCTTTACAGAAGAGTTTTTACGGTTTTTTAAAATTTTTATTTTTAATGTTTAGCAATCACTTGCTTGTAGGATTTTTAAAAGTCTAAGAAATGGAAGGGAATGTTGAATGAAGGTAAAATAAGAAGAATTCTTGTAGAAGTTGTACTTCAGAAGTTTTAATGATATTCAGCCACAACCAATAATATTTATTTTTATTATTTTTATATTTATTTTCATATTTCTTCGGAAAATCTACAGACTGAGGTCAGAACAAAATGAATAAGAGGGGAAAGATAAATGAGGAAATATAGCGAAACTTTTTTTTTTTTGCTGGGTTAGCCTCCCTTGCAACCACTAAGGGTCATTGGAGGGAGGGGCTATCTACAGGTTGCCACCCCATTCTAAACACCCATGGCTCAGGACAAGCTTCTATATTATAAATAAAAGATTGACCTGGGCGGGATTTGAACCCGCGGCGTCAGGATTGCGAGACCCGTACGGATCCCCTGAGCTAGCCTGGCGCCCCATAGCGAAACTCTGAATGAAATGATTTGAATAACTTTAGACTTCAAAGTTGGTAAAATAAAGATAATGTTTCGTTGGTGTAAATAGAGCAAGCATTTTGGAGAGCGATTTAAGCCGGATTCAGGAGACAGAATATATCACATTTACAAGGAGCCATCATATTCTAAGGTAACAAATTTACCGTTCAAAGAACGAACTGGTGGAGGGTGGATAGAAAGGAAAATAAAATAAAAGACGATGGGATATGAAAATATAGAAATGCAATCGAATACATCTTCAAGATACTTGTTGTTCAGATGTTCATTGCACAAAAGGCTGCTTGCTATTCTTGGTTAGAATGTTGGAGCATGATTGGTTAGAAATGTAACAGAATGCTGTAAAAAGATAAGGTTATATTTTTAGTCGATTGTTCAGATTTCAAAGGTAAATGTATGGTTATTATCAAAGGGAACTATAAAGTGAGTTAAGAAAACTTTGAGATACAACTTGTCAGTGCCTCTTTATTATCACAGGGGATCTTTTAATTTTAATTTTAATTATGGTTATGTGGATTAGGATCATGTGCAAGATAGCTACACCCTTCATCATCCTGAGTTATTCAAAGGGAGTCGAAGATAAGTTAAAACCGACAGTTATCATTTCATAGAAATAAAATGAAACCAAATCATACGGAGCTTTTTTATTCGATACATCAAAGAGAAAATTCCAATACTAGAATACTAAAGCATAAAGATTAGAGTTTATACTGAAAGGAGATTCCATTGAAGAGAAATTTTATATAAGGGATGAGAGAGGAGAACTACCCAGAATGCAACTTTTATACGTTTGCGAACATAATTTAAAAAAAAAACACATAAGAACATATAAAAACAATAGAAAGAGAGATATTTTTAAATTACGCAGGTACTGCTTGGTCATTTTTTTAAATATACTGTCGATTCGAACACGTAGCGCCTGGCTAGTGAGTCTCCTTCGACGGTTTCCTTCTACTAAGCACACATCCCAGTAGAATTTCCCTTACCTAGTAGACTATTAGGTGTTATATGAGAGGAAGGGAACTGTATAAAAGTAGATTGGTGTATTGTAACCAATAGGCAGCTGTACCCACTACTACCAATACACTGTCGATTCTACCCAAAGCAGAACTTCGAACTCATAGCGCAAGGCTATTGAGTCTCCTTCGACGGTTTCCTTCTACTGAGCACACGTCCCAGTAGAATTTTCTTTATCTAGTAGACTATTAGGAGTGATATGAGAGGAAGAGAACTGTATAAAAGTAGATTGGTGTATTGTAACCAATAGGCAGCTGTACCCACTACTACCAATACACTGTCGATTTTACCCAAAGCAGAGCTTCGAACCCGTAGTGCCAGGCTAGTGAGTCTCCTTCGACGGACGGTTTCCTTCTGTTAAGCACACATCCCAGTAGAATTCCCTTTACCTAGTAGACTATTAGAAGTTACATGAGAGGAAGGGAACTGTATAAAAGTAGATTGGTGTATTGTAACCAATAGGCAGCTGTACCCACTACTACCAATACCTGATAATGGACAAAGAAACATTACAAAAAAAAACAGAAAACACGAATACCAATGGTGTCTTTTCTATATAGAAACTATGAATGCAGAAGATTAAAATTTAAAATAAAACTGTTTATTTTAGAACAGCACTTTTCCCTGTCCTTCTTCCAAATATTTGCAAAGTAAACTAGACTCCGGTCTAGTTTTCTTTAAAAATGTTTGGTTTTCTTTTCTTTGCAAAAGGTTTTGGTTGTTAAGAATTGGTTGGGAATCTGCAAAAACCATGCACTAACAATAATTACGAAAATTCCCACGATCCATGTTATTTAATTTGTTTTGAAATAGGACAAAATAATACAGAGCAAATTAATATTTAAAAAAAATCATTTTCAAAGGAAATGCGTAAACTCAGGAAATGTAATTGATGAACACTTGCGTTTGAATTTCTCTTGTCATGTATAGCGGAATGAAGGGGGTTTTTCAAATTTTTACATTTAGAAATTATATATNTCTATCTCTATATATATATATATATATATGTGCGTGAGTGTGAGTATGTGTGTGTGTAATATTTTTTTTTTTACTGCCTATATGAGTTTGAAGCAGAAATTTTCCGAGTCGCACCATCTAAACATGCCGGGTAACTCATATCTTCATAAAATTAGCTTGAAATGAAAAATCTGGGAAACGGTGTACATATTCAAAATGGACAGAAGAAAGGCCAAATCGTTCTGCTATCCTAGAGTTGTGAGCGGATCCAATCTTTTGGGTGGCCTCATTTGAAATTCAAATTCCTCCCCCCCTCCCCATCTCAGCCGGTATCGCCCCGACAGAGCTGACTTGTTGGATCTTTTCGGAAACGTCTTGCTTACAATTTAATCCGCCAACACTGATAATTCTGGTAAAGACTTTTTTTCAGCAAAGTTGCAAATTTTTTTTTATTTAAAATTGTCTTATATTTGGTTCAATTGATTTACCACTGATGGCCGATTAGTTCCGGTTGGAAGCTTGGTGAAAGTTTTATTTTTTATAGAGATTTACAGTAGTAGAATCAAGCTATTCACACTGATAATACGGAGTAACATTATAATAATGTATTGTATTTATTATTTATAAATAAATTATAACATAATTTTTCCCACGCCTAATTATAATATACATTATTTTTAGATTCTGGTTGGTGAATAGCAGTAAAAAGTTTTATAAGACATTTCATAGTACAGATGCAAATAAAACGAACAACTAATTGTGGCTAATAAACAGAAAAATTATAATTTGCGGTTAACATAAAATCCAAACAGCCCAATTTTGCAACATAATCTCTTATTTCATTTATTTGTCTTACCTGTTTAGTTTTATTTAGATGAATTAAATATCCTAATTTGATTTATTTATGAGAAATCTTTTAAAAAATAAAACGACCACTGAATTTTCTATCGTCTACTTATAGACCGTCCATGATAGACCGAAATTGAGCAATGTAACATAATTTTTATTGTTTTAAATATAATAAATATATTTATATTCAAATCAATGTAATTTATTATTTATGTTTCTATTTGAATAACGTTGGTTGAGTTTTTTAATGGTTAAACTTGGTTAGTGAAAGGGAGGGAAAGTTTAAATTGAGATCAAAATTTTAAATCTTAATATCTTATTAATTATTAAATGTTTTTATTACGTTAATATTCACTAAAATTTGTTTAAAACAACTAATAATGTTTAATTGTGCAAGTATATCTTACTTATGAAATATATATTTTGTATGCAGGCTTTACGTTGTAAACGGTAAAATAAATTAGTTTTTGACTGATATCGCAAGAGTGGGAGAGTTGAGTAATGATCAACATTCATAAAATGACTTTCTTTATAATACAATAACGAGAATATGTTATTAATATGATAACGAGGATATTATATTATTAATTAGTGTAAAATTCAGTTCAGTAACGATTATTTTTATAAATTATTTGACAAAGAACTAAATATTTAAGAATGTATCTACCAAGGTTATGTGCCTCTCCCTTCCTTCTTTCCTTTATATTCTTGAACCACTAACTGTGATATGAGCCCAAACATTCATAAACGAAGAAAACTTCTAGTTTTCCAATTAAGGTGACCATAGCCCTTAGACTTTATACTCAAAGAAGTAATTTACAATTATTTAAGTTCACGGATATTTTGCTTCTTTTACACAGCACCTGCGTGGCGGACTTTTCCGTCATAACTGATACCCATTGATTTGATTGATATAATCAATTATACGAAAAACCTAGTTAAATATTGATTTTATATTACTCACTAATAGAAAACCCATTGATTTAACAAAATTTTAAAAGAAATCAAGCTAATCATGTTGTTACCATGATGCGGATTTTGAAAAATTTTGAAAATTGAATTTAATAACTTATAAGGCTTGTCTCGGTAGCGTAATGTGGTAAAATGGTAACGCGCTTGCCCGGAAAGCAGGAGATCTAGACCTTCGAGTCCTGACTGGGACAGTTAGACTTTTTATTCTGTTCCCTTGCACTAAATTGCTTGAAAACATTTCTGGTACATTGTATGTTTTTTAAAATATAACAATTAGTGTTAGCTATCCCTTTTATTTTTTAATTTTTTTAATTTAGCAACCAAATTTGTAATTTAGGATTTCTATAGAAAGAGCTTAAACAAATTAATTTATAGTTTAAATTATATGAGCAAGAGTAGGAGTTTAAAGAAAAGCCGAAATTTATAAACAAGATTACGTCGTTTTTATTTCAAATTAGAAAACCTTTATTAAAAAGAATTATAGATGTTAATTATATTTTTTTTAAATTCATGTTCTTTAACATTTCTACAAATAAAAAAAAAAAACCTACAAAGGTAGAAATTTTCGAATGTAACTACGTTGGGTAACCGTTTCTCCCATTTTTCCAGTACAGTCGGACATATTGGTTTTCTTTTGTTGTCTGTAGCTCATTGAGGCTTATGTGAGAGAAAATTCTTTGATAAATGTTATTTATATCCATCGTAAATAAAACAAGAATAGAAATCTTCATTGTATACACTTATAATTTCGTCAGTTCTTCGGCCTCATATCCTCATTTCTCATAATAGAGACAACCTAAGGCTGAAGATTTATTAAATGCCATATATCTGAAATGTAGCTTCCAGATAGAATTTATAAATCTAAATTCATAACTGGGTATCAATACTAAAACAATGACACCTACAAAAGAATTATAACATTTTTAAATATTATACATTAACTATAAAATATAGAAAATGGTAGGGGGCTATGAAACTATTACATACGAAGTAGTGACAATAAGAAATCTTTATGTACATTTTTTTTTGTAAATAATTCCTTCTAAGGTATTATCAGCACTCTTATCAGCTACATAATAATTTATGTTGCATTTTGGATCAGATCCAATTTGGTGCATGGTCAGTTCCAAGATTTATTTCCGTATTTTCCCACTGAAATGGACGATGGTTGTGCTAAATTTCATGGGGGGGGGGGGAGACCCGAGATCCCTATAAATCTCGGATAAATTATCCGGACTAGGAAGATATCTTCCAGCCCACGAATAATACTAATAAGGTTTCAGACCTTATGCTGAAAAATGTACAGTTTTACTTTATTTTTAAATCCATTCTTTATTTTGGAAAGGTTTCTTATTTTGAGAACAGGAAATATGAACTAAATTAAAATTAAAGTTAAATACATCTCATTTTAATATTGAAATAAATAAGAGTCATTGAGCAAATTTAATTTACAAGTTAGAGAGACCGACTGCGTAAAATGCACAATATTAAGGTGGGGGAAGCGCTAATTTGCTGTAGTTAAATCATCCTTAACGAAAGTTAATAAGAAGTTAAACAATTTAAACATTTTACTTTTTACACTCAATATGCTCAGTAAACATTTCGTAAATGTAACAAATATTACGAGTATCAATTTAGATCTCACTCTGAACCTCCTTATCCATAATTTTCTTAAAAAATATCTTCTAGAATTAAATTTAATTTTCTATATTTAAAAATACGATGCCCCTCCCAACGTTCGAATTTACATCCTAAATACTTTTCTTAACATGCATTTTTTCTTATCTCTCATTTAATTCTTCTCTCGGTCTTACCCTTCCCGCTCATACCTCTCCCTGGCTTTTAAAAACAAACTAATTTTGTCCGTTATTTTTCATAGCATCAATTCGCATAGCCAGTGAGTGACAGATTATTTAAATCTTTCTCAACAATGTCCAATGGTTTTATCATATCTCACGATATATTCATTCTTTTATAATGAATCATGGAAGAAAAATACAATTTTTGTCTTACTCTATATATATCGTTGATCCGGATTTAATCAGACAAGTAAAATTTAAAAGCTATCAAATATGTTTTAAGAGAGAATAAGCAACTCCCATTTCTTGCTTAACTCAGAAACTCGAGGAATGCAATAAGGCTAGTTGTTAAGTTTAATGTTAAAATAGTTATGGTATACAATTTTATTACCCAATGTTTTTTTCAGTTTCTGTTGTGCAATAATTTTAACAAAACTATTGATATCTTCACTGAAGAAATAAAAAGTAGTGGATTTTCTCTGTCCGAAGAATTACCTTTGAAAAAAGAAAAAATTGAAAAAGATGATGTCCTGAAAATCATATCAGCAATGGAAGTAGAAGATCATTTACAATTTTTTGAGGTTGGAACTAATTTTCAGTTTTGTTTCAAAATTTTATTATGTTTCTATTTCAGGTTATATTTTACCAAATAGCCATTCATGTTATTGTTTTTAAATTTCTGATAAACTCAATACATTTATTGTTTCTGAATAAATTTACAAACCAAGTCTTCCAAAAAAGAATATAATTAACAGTTTTTCTAGATTGATAATGCCAAAATCGTAATTGTTTTTGATTTTGATTTGTTTGGTGTCATCGGATTCCTCTTTAGAGCATAATTATTTATTAATTATGGCATACTAACGAAATAACTTAAGGAGGAATGCCACTTTTTGAGATTATAAATTAAGCCGCCTTAAGGGGTGAGCTAAATTTGACTGAAACAGGTCGTGTTTTAGTGGGAATCTTTTATAAATATTGGACTAAAAGTTTTATACTTCCTTAAAAAAATAAATAGGATTATGTACATACTCCCATATACATTCATACACAAATTCATTTGTCAAACTCTTTCATTTTTCAAATATGGTAAAAATTTCAAAATATTCTCTATTTTAAATTATTTAAATTGTGTANTTAATATATTTTAATAAATTTAATTGTATTGTTTTCAGAAATGGACAAATCTTGTCCCTCTTTCTATTAAAGATTTACCAGAGTACAAAAATATTACACTCCCATTATATACATATTTTGCGACGCTGCCTGTAAGAAAGAAGAAAATATCTGTTCAACCTGATACTGTCAATGAAATGTTAAAAAATGAAAAGCATGAAAATAATAGTGAGGAGAAGAGAGGAGTTTTAAGTCAGTTGAAAATAGAATCATTAAGTAATACATTCATTGTACAGAAACCAACCATAAATGAAAATATGATAGAAATTGAATACAACTCGGAAAAAGATCTTGATATTGAACCAGACAGTTTGGACAGTGAAGTTGAAGTCAGTGACACACAAGGGAACAAAAAAAGGATGAGGAATACCCTCAGGTCAAACGAGAAACTAAAGGATTTTGATACTGTTGTTGTTTATGATAAGAATCTTGAGAGAAGAGAAGATGAGACACAAAATACAGATACAGCAAAGGAAACTGAAAAAGTAAGTGAAGAGAAAATAGAACTAAATTTAACTGAAGTAAAAATAGTTGACAGATTTAGTAATGACATTCCAGAAATACATCAGGTTGAATCGGAATTTGAAGTCAATCGAGAAAATGGGGCGGATGGTGTGCCATCTGCTATGGTCATGTTCGAGGACTTCCTTCTCGAAAAGAAATACAGTTTCAACACTGAGCCTCAGTATCTGCCCCTGTTCGCACTACCATTCATTCAAAATCCTGAAGAGCATGAAGCATTCAATCAAGTTTTTCAGGTTAGTTACATTCTCAAAGTAATTTTCATTTATTAGTATTTTTTTTTTTAAGTCAGAAATTGCATATTATAATCTTCAAATATATTTATTTTTTCTTTTAACACGTGTACATTCTGTTAATTGAGATTTTAACAAACTGGATCATATATTGGAAAAGGTTTGACACTCCTAGTAGCCGAGTAAATGTATGGAATCTTGGTAAATAATAAATCATCTCCCTAAGAAAGGAATGATATAAATCCATATTTTACTGGATGCTATTTATATTTTAAAGAATGATATTCAATACTTTTTTAGCTGAGGTTTTGTAAGCAGAATCTATTCCGGAATAAATATTTTAATACATTAAATCAATTTTCACTCTATTTAAATGTAAATTACGTCTGTGAGATCGTTCAAATGCCCCCAATCACATTTAAAAACGCCGATTCTTATCCATCAAAATTTTTAACACACTTATATTAATTTTTAATAATTACTTCAGTGGTCCATACCACATTATTTAGTATTTAAATAAAAATACGGCCGCTTGATTACTTGGTAAATATAAATCCGAATCTCTCATAAATCATTTAAAGTTATTATATTGAGTTTTCTTTCAATTCAAAATTCCATTCACAGGAATTTTAATATTTTGGCTGCTCACAGCGATATTGATTCGAACTGAAGATTGTAGGTAAAGCTTCACCCTCTTTGTTTTGACTTTACTCACTTGCGAGAAGCGTTTTCACCTTTAAATTTAAATGGGATATGACTATATATCTAGTAAAAAAAAAAAAAAAAAAAAAAAAACACTGATTGAGGCTTCTTGACCATATTAATATAGGAAAGGGTTCAAGTAAGTCCCTCGCATAATTATTCAATTTCAGCACGTAACTCACATATTTCTAATCTTTCTTTTATCAATAAACAAATCTATGTTAAGTTCCATTGCTCTTAAATAAACATTACGCCCGTTGTACCAGAAAACTTATATTGACCCGCAATGATATTTCATTAAATCCCTTACTCCTATTGATTCGGATTTGGTAAAAAAATCAACTATTCTTTTGATATTTATAAGAAAAAAAACAAATTATATACCTCCTCTGAAGTGAAGTTTAAATGTAAATATTTCGCTTATTTTCTCCCATTTTACTCTTGAACAATCTCAGTCTACAATTCAATTACAGTTATTAGTAACATGACAAATTTTATTAAAAAATCTGAAAAGTGTGGACTGTAGAACCTAGACCTACATACGCATATATGTAGCACGGGATGTAAATTGGATATTTCAATGTAATGGAGACAACTGTTTCCCTTTTCATAATAAGAATTTTTTTAATTATAATTTAATTAAACTTTATTTTATTATAATACAGTATTTTATTGATTATGTTATTTTAACTGACTTACGAATATAGTAATTAAATTAATTTCCTGCTTCTACTTGTAGGATAAATGGGTGAAAGACCTCAAGGAATCTTTATTTAATTTCTTGATCAAATTCAGTTGTGGTGATGTGGTTGTTCCCCAAATAGTAAAAATATGCAAAGAAAACAAAGAATATACGAGTAAAATGAAAATGAAGAATGATAGTAATGATGATTATTTAAAATTATATAAAGAATCTCGAAGGAAACTACACAAATTGAAAAGAGATCATAAAAATTTAGTCGGTGAGTAGAACAAACATTATTTTCTCATGATAATATTTAATAAAATTTATAAAAATGAACAATGAGTTATGTTTCATAAGTTTCAAAGTTTAAAGAAACGTATTGCATATGAAGGTAAATTAGGAGAAAAAAAATATACATAAATGAAAAATTAATATATCCTTTATAGTTTAGTTAAATAGTATCTTTGATAGCATTGAATATGTTCACTGTTATTTGTCTTAGTTGGCATAATAATAAAATAACAGTTATAATACAGGGTAAAATATTTCTAATAAAAATAGATAAAATAAAACTTACTCTTCTGTGGAGCGTTTGTGTAATATTGTTAGTGTAATGTTAGAAAATTCCTCACTTAACAAGATCACATCACATCAAGTTGCTACTTTTTTTCTTAGAGAAAAACTTCGTTTATAAATTTTTCTAGTTTTATTACTACTTTTATATTGTCCTTTAAAGTTATTATTCACATGTTCATTTTAATTCTTCTTTTATATTCAATTCTGTCAATTTTGTTATTATCTAATATAGCTGACAATTTCGGATACCAAAATACTTATTCAACATCATCAAACGATTCGTTCAGACTCTATTTCAAGATTGCAGGACAGACATATGAAATAAAAACTTCATGAACTGTGATCTCTCTGCTATGATAATATGCTACCGATATAAGGAGTATGTTACCAATTACGTCACAACCTAGCGGAATATATCAGTACTAAGAAATTTCTTTTTTAAAAGTTCATTACTAGACTATCGTCTGAAAGATTTCTGAACTCTGAGGATGAGAAATTGAGTCTAAAATACCCTCAGCTTTATTAAAGATATTTACTAAATAAATATCATTACTACCGAGCGAATATTAACAGTTTTTTTATTTCTTATAGTTGAATAGCTTCGCCCCAGTTCATTAAAGTAATGAAATTTTAATAACTGATACAAAATTTTAACTTTTATAATAAATATAATAGTGATAATCAATTTCGGCCTATTTAAAAAAAAAAAAATTCAAAAATCACTACCGTTCCTGATTACTGGGTAATTAATTGCCTAATGTCAAAATCCAATTATCTGATCAAAAAGAGAGTTTGTTGACCGTAGATATTATTCTAAGATGATTTTAGTTGGGGTTCGGTCGAGGTAGATCCAAAAAACACAAATAAAAAATGTATTTTTTTAATGAAGGATTATCTGCCAACGTTTCGGCTTACATTGTAAGCCATCTTCAGGGCTGTAGAAATACAATGTCATGAGAATACAGTAATATTTGAAATTAG
>KZ807523.1:264006-292792 GCA_000696205.2 Oncopeltus fasciatus | reverse complement strand
TCTTTTTCAATATTGTTTTCATAAACTTTTAATTGTCTTACACAGCTTTCTACTTTCATACTCTTGATATCACATTATATTATAATTCTCTATTATACTAATTTCAAATATTACTGTATTCTCATGACATTGTATTTCTACAGCCCTGAAGATGACTTACAATGTAAGCCGAAACGTAGGCAGATAATCCTTCATTAAAAAAATACATTTTTTATTTGTGTTTTTTGGATCTACCTCGACCGAACCCCAACTAAAATCATCTTAGTCCAATTATCTGAGTTCATTGCTGTTCCCAGATGTCTAAATGTTTCAAATTCGTCATGTTTCGCATTAACATCCTTAGCAAAACCAAGAATAATGAAAAACCCATGATAAAAAATAATCAGTACCCGCTTATAATCTTTTCTAAAGTCACATTAAATTGTAGAAAAATCCACTGGTCTAGCGTTCTCTCATTAATTTCCTTTCCGCTGTTATGGAAAGAAATCTTAGAATTTGGTATACAGGATTTGCACAGTGAATAAGCAGGCAGTCAAATGTATCTGGTTTGACAATTGATCAGCTACCGAGATGATTCTAAAAATACATGAACATAGATGCTCTTTGGAAATTCTGTTAAACAAGATATTTTTTCCTTTTCTTGGTTTAAACACAATTGGCCTGAAATTAAAACTTAATACCTATGCATCTTTACTATGGCAATAAATTAAGATTCTTACTATTCTTGCATGGTACATACAATATTTAATTTTTTAATCATCAATATTCATGATAAACTGACTAGAAGTTTGAGACATTCTGAAATTACTTCTGATAAGTAATATCATATTACATTATCAATATTAGGAAGAAAGAATTGCTATTTGGCGCTGATTAATATTAGTGCAGTTTACTGAATTACTAGATTTAAATTATGAAATAACCTTATATTATTGTAATCGTAAAATTTTCTATTTCAGGTGTCGCTAGTGAACTTGCAAATGCTTTAGAAAACTCAGTACGAGGAGAAGCAGTTGACATAAAATCGACTCTTTACAAGTGCATCACGATATTCCCTGAACTTTTTCCTAATGCTCAAATTTCTGATACTCGAGTCCCCAATGTAGGCAATTATTAAAACTAATAATATAGTTAAAACTACCATTAGCCTGATACCTTCCTAGAAATATTTCCTAGTAAAATATTTAAAATTTATTTATTTAAGATCTGGAAAAAGGTTTCCTCTTCCAATGATCAATACAATTCATAAAAAGCCAATAAAAATAAATATAAATACAATTTTTTAAAATCCGTCCCGCTGCTATCTGTAGGACTGCGCAAACAAAGGAGATTTCCCATGATTAATAAAAGATAGACAGAGAGTGTGAATGACTGGCACTAAAGGTCAATGGAGAAAAAAGTTAGGGTCACTAAGACTGATTCTCAGCCGACCAAATCTCTAATTTACACTCATAGGTATCCTGCTTAGTATTACTTTTAACAAATCTCGGGCAGAAAAGTTAACATCTTTAAAATGTTTAATGTTAACATCTACGTTAAAACTAGCGAAACGAATAAAATGTACAGAATGAGTTTCAAACATAATTTTATAATATTTATATTTCATAATGTAAAAAAACACACACACTCACAAACTTTCGGAGGTTTACAATTTGAAAGAAAAAATTATTTGTATTTGTCTGTTTAAAGCCTTTCCAGTAAAATCAGTGTTGAGAACTAGATCTTTATCTAGAGATTGTCTCTCTCTTATGACCCTACTTGGTTGCATGGAGAATTTGTGATATTTGTGACAGAATAGATATTTGAAGAAACATATATAACAGACTGACATATTTTTAAAGCAATCAGTGAAAAATTTTCTGAAATATTAAACGAATATTTACTTTATATGTATAATGTTGTTAAAGAGAGGGGTAATGAGAGATCCGTGCCGAAGGGGCTACTTGAAGGCGGCACCACTCCACTTATAAAAGAAAGTAGTATTTTCCCAGAGAAGCTTCCCGGTTCATCTAGACCTACCTCAAACATTCTATATAATATAATAATATAAAAGTGCCTTGGCAGCAGCCCTCGAGTCGTCACCGACACTCGTTATTCTTTCATGCTCTCCGGAGCACCGCGTTCATAGAAAATACTATCACTAGGACCCGCTAGTAACTAAGGGTAAAAGGGTCGCTGCTAGCAGGCTCTTCCTATTTAAAGCATTATTTGAAGCATCAGTGAAAAAAAAAAAAAAAAAAAAAAAAAAAAAAAAAAAAAAAAAAAAAAACCCTCGAGTCAGATCTCGTGTCTCAGAGCGTTGGGCTGTTCGTGACTTTTGCAATATCTGTACCTGTAACTAGTGAGTGCAGACAATTTTGAAGATTTCTTTCTCTTTATAAAATATTAACTTTTAATTTATTTACATTTTTGTTAATAGCTATAAGTAATTTATCTTTTCTATTTATCTGTTTCTTAGTTAGTAAGAGCAGTAGGTTTAATTGTAATAACAAACTTCAATTAATTTGTATTTAATTATATTGACCCTTGACCCATAACAATACAAACACACAAACAAGTTTTAGTTCTTAACTAAGCCTGGTTAACTCTGTCTAGGGAAACAATTCTGAACAAGCCAGACAGGAAAAAACTTGGATTGGATTGTCCCATTTGGATACAAAGAAAATCAAGGAAGACCTAATAAAAGGAAGCATAAAAACTAAACTCCTTATACTGCAGGCTTTGAGATGGGTATGACTATTAAATTTTTATGAACAAATCTTTTGTTGCTGAGGTTTATATGCACATTATTATCTACAATTTATGTCAGATTTTCATTATTATTTAATAATTTATAAGGTAACTGATTGTGCAATAGGAAATATTTAAAAGTTAAATCAATTTATACTTAAAAAACTTATACATTTATACTACAAAAAAATTGGTGGGTGGACCTTTTTCTCTAAGAATGACTAATTTGTTCTTTTGGACTTTCAAAAAACAAAACAAAAACAAAAAAAAAACAACAACAATATAGTATAGTCTCAAAAGCTGTCTCTAGACTAAATGGAAGGTAAGAATGTATGGGGGTGTCCCAACCTACCGTTACTTCCAAGTTACCTATATCTTCCATAATAGATTTATTTTTATAAAATTAATATTACACTTATTATTTAAATAAGCTGGACTTCTATAATTTTAAATCTATTAAAATATACTAAATCCAACGGAGTTGCTTTAAAACTATTCATGGGAGTTTAACAATTCACATACTGACTAAAAAATGCAACATAAAATTTAAAAGTAATTATGGACTGTTGGTCAGTCCAAAACGCACTGAGGGAATAATAACATTATTAAGGTCTGCGAATATTCACATTTNTTCGTAAAATAAATAATCCACATTGTTTAATATAGTACCAAAATACAATATGTTACGTATAAAATACCCTTTATTCTAAAATAGCTATTGGTGAATATTGCAAAATGTACATACATATGGTTACCTTAATATATATAATCATATTTATTTATATTAGTATTTTTTCATAATTATATATAATATGCAGAACACAATGGGAAGCTATGGGGGAATAAAACGTCTAAGTCCTTTCAATCACTTTGATTATGTTCAGTTGGATTTATAATTATTTCTTCTTTACAGAATGAAAGAGTGGGCTATATCACTGCCATAGTATGACTGAGGCAGGACTAGTACTAATCAGTAATATTGGTGTTTGATTGTTATGTATAAGTTTCAGGTAGAGCGATGCAAAAACAAATATCAAAATAAAAATAATCCTAATCTAAAAATAAAATAAAAAAAAGTATTTTAATTTATAACACTTCAAATATGCTTTCTTACATTTTTCAATAAATGTTGAGTTTAACGATTGCTAAACTTGATATTTTTGCTTAATAGATTGTAATATTTTCTCATTTATGCATAGGACAAATGCTTTAGGCTTTTGTGTAAAAGTATCACATAAAAGAAGCTGAGATTGATTAATAGTAATTGTCAGTCTCTGGATCTAAGAGTAAAATAGTAAGCAAATCCCTTCTCTTGTTTGAGAATACATATTCTCAATGAAATTTGTTTAATTTCCATTGGTCTTATTAATTTTTATTTCAAAGGGATATTTAGGACACTTATTTTGCACTTTATTACAGGCAGCTTGTGAAGTGGATGCTGAGGAACGTGAAAGACTTGTGTCATGGTTAGGGAAGGAGGATATTTTGGGGTTGGAAGGAGAGGAGGGACTTGGGAGGGGCTGGCTAGCTCTAGGAGAGGCACACCCACTCCAGCAGTCACTTGCACGTCTTCTCAACTGTGTTGTTTCTCTCCGTACAGGAAGGGACTATGTGGCGGGTGCAGAGCCACCTCTCATTCCTGTAATTTCCACATCCCTTTTGAGAGCATCCTCACAGGACAAAATAACTCAGGATATGCTTCTTGCACTTCTTCAAAAGCTTAGTCTCAGGTATAATGTATTAATGTATTTATATATTTAAAAAGTTATTAATTAATGATGAACATTACTAGTTTAATTGTTGTTTGAGTTAGTAAAGTCAGGTTTTCTTTGACAGGACACATTTCTCCAATCCTTCCTAATAGATACCAAAAAATAATAACTACTGAAAGTTTGATGTTTATATATACAGGCCATAGCTTTTATGTTTACTTATTGTATTCCTACATATAGATTCTAAATCCAAAACTAAAGACTATGTTAGTTTTGGGCAAAATTGGAAAAATAAGAGTGGGGTCTACATCAGTTGTTTACTTTAATGAAATCTGGCAAGTGGCTTTAAATATATATATTTTTAAGAAATGTCTGAGTTTTTTATTGAGGCAAGAATAGGGATGGGCTAAAATCAAACTGCAAAATGGAGGGTTTAGAATGAGACCAAAATTTAAAATCATATCTTCATTGTTATTTACAAACAGTTTATGAAACGTTGCAGGTGTAAAATGTAATTTTATAATGTCAATGTATACCATTTTTACTAAAAATGCTTTACACAAAAAATTTACAAATCTAACACGACTACTATGGGTGAGTGCGTCCCCACTCTTAGATTCATTAATTTAATTATTTGGCAAATCTAGAAATTCATCTCATTTCTACTTGAACTGTATAAGTATAATAAAGGCAAATCGTTATGAACCTATGTTAAAAGTTATTTTCCCCTTCATTCAAAGAAAAAAAAAAGAAGAAAATATTAGTTTTCTAATATAAACAGCAGCTATTTTCAATATAGTAAAAATGAGGGATGCCTTTATATAAAATGAGGGATGATTTTACATTATTTTAATTGATTGATATTTCCTGATAAAAATTAGACACATTTTTAAAATTTATTTTATAGATAGTACGATGACTATTTATTAAACTTGATTCTATTTAATATATANAATATATATATATTAAAAAGTTGCTTATTACATTGTTTTTAACATATTCTTCTGTTGAAAAGGAAAGGAATGTGTGATGAGATGATAAAACAAGGATTACTGGAATGGCTGTCCGCTCGTCTAGGACAAAACCGGAGTTTATATCAACTTGAGTATACCACATCCCTTTTCATGAATCTGTGCATACATACACCAATCAGTTACTGGGACACTCGACCTCATCAGGTCCTTCCACCTCTACTTAAGCTCCTAAATACACCATTTGAACAGGTAAACATTTTCAAAGTCCTTTTTTTATTACAATTAATTTGAATATTAATTTTTTGTTATATATCTTTTCTTCAACTTTAGAAACCTATTACTGATGTACAATATCTGTAGAATCCATATAATATGTATTTTCATATGCTTTTGACTGTTCCATTTCATGTACACAAGTACAATTCATTTAAATATCATTTAGGACAGACAATACTATTGATAAGAAAATATAAATTTTGCTGTGACTTTAACACAGTCTTCTTAAACAGTTTAGTAAAATATGGAAGCACATTCTGATGGGTTTTGGGAAGTAACAATTCGAAAAACTAATCAATGGCTTAATGTCTGTTCTTATTCTTAGTAAGAAGTATTAAGAATATACTTTTTTTATTTTTATTACAATTAATAAGAATTGATTTATTGTCACATATCCTTTCTTTAACTTTAGAAACTTAATAATGATAAATAAGTAAAATATTATAACTTCATTAATCATTCAGATTTTAAAATAAAGAAACACTATAGAGTTTTCCTTAATTAATATTATTTGCTTTAACTAGAGAGAGATAAGTATTTTGAATATAGAACTTGTAGAAAGAAGTTGGCCATGTATAAAAAAAAAAAAAAAGTTGAATAAATATATATGTATCAGTTGAGTTATATATTAGCTATAATTTTATTATAATAATGAAATGTAATGATTTATTGTTTAAGCAGTGGATAATATTGGACAACTGAGCTTATATTAAGGACCAAGCCAAGAAATAAATAGAATATATGTTTAACAATAGAATAATACTTTCATAAACATTTTAAAAATATACTAGTTTAATTAGAGTGGTATAATTTATATAATTTCGTTAGTGTTATTACAAAAGCTACTACAAAAGTTTTGTAAATTAACATAATATCTGCTTGCCCAGACATTTCCATAGTAGCCGCCAGCAGTACATCTCTGGGCTCAGTTGTTTATTAGCAATGCCAGATTCAAGTACTTACTATGGCTTTGCGATAGTCAAGTAAGGGCAGTTTGAGATATAATTTTTCATGTGATTTAAGCATATGTCAATGATTAGAAGACATTAAACTTTCATTGACTAATGATTGCCCTCATCATATGATTATATGAAGTTGTTACAAAGAGTTTATAAGGAGCCCATGAAGAAGAAAGGAAGATGTATGTCCTCATTCTTAGAAAGAAGTTTTAAGACTATAGTTTTCATAGGCATTACCATGCCAAGGTGAGATAGAAACTCAGGGAGCTTTGTTCCGATTTTTTTTTTCTACTATGACCTAAAAAAAAAAAAAAAAATGTTAGATGGGGTAAATATGACTTTATAAGTTATAAAACTTATAATCCAACAAAACTCTTATCCAAAACTCTTTTCTTGAAAGGTTAAACCCATTAAAACTCAAATTGTGCAATGTTTTAGACCAAACCAACTAATGTTTACAACTTAGACTTAAAGTTTAGGCCTTAAACTTAAAACTGATTTCTATTTTATTTGGAAAATATTTAATTTTTTATACCAAATTTACATACTTTAAAAAGTAAATCCCTCCCTGAGTCGCAGCAATTCTCTTCATGTCTGTAAAAATTGCATAACTTTTTCAAAACATTATCGAAAATACTCTCATACATGAAAATAATTTTTATCAATTTGGAGGTAAAGATGTTGAACGCAAATTTCATGACATGTAGATATGTTTCTTAATTATTTTTGTATGTTTCCTTCTCATATTTAGCCCTGAAATTCAGGCCGAAGCATTCGCTAAATTAAGAACTTTTTTGGTTACATATTAGTTTTTAATTCTTTAACTACCAAGAACCAATTTCTCATAATTCTCTCTTCATAATTTTTTATCATTTTTCCAGACTAACTATAAACTAAAAATAACTTTTTAAGCACATTCTATATTTTTTATACAAATATTTATCTATGAACTCTGCTTAAATGTTTCTATAGATTAATATATTTTAAGAGGTCCACCTTTCCTGAATATAGGCACCATTTATTTATAATAGGATTACATTTAATATTTCTTTTTATTAAAAAAAAAAAAAAAATGAGTTTTAGCTTAAACTGACAGAAATGACTTCACTAAGAATGTATGATTTGAATAGCTGACTATTTTAGTAAGATTGTTTATTAAATACAGAATTCTAGCTATTTGATTACAATATTATTATTACTAATACTATAATTATTACTTATGTGTCAATGTTAAAAATTAGAATTCATGAGCAAAATGAAAAAGTGTGACCAGGAATCATAAGATATGTGAACTGTTTATTTTTAAAATAATCAGCATAAAAAATACATGACTACAGAATAAAGTCGTATCTTTGGTTTCATAAAGGAGGTGGGCAAAATTGTTCAAAACAACCATGAATAAATTTTTTTTTAGTTCCAATTAATTTGCTTCAACCCTATTCATTTATATGATGGAGAGTACAATTTTATTTACAGGTGTTGGAGTTTGTTCTGGGGTCATTGTACTGCTTATTAAGAAGTGATAAGCTAAACATCTTTGCACGGTCAGTTGGTTTGTCAGGAGAGTTATCCACAGTGACTGCTGACCGTTGTAAGAGACAGGCTGCAGAGCTCCTAAAGCTTCATAGAAGAGAGTTGTCCCCAGCTGCACTTAGTCTCCCACCAACCACTCTTAATGAAGAAGACATAGTAAGTCTTCCAAGGACTAGACAAGTAAGGTTTTGCAAATTGCCTGGGTTTAAAATGCCTCTGAAATCATTCTTTCTGCAAGTATTCTTCCAAAAAAGATGAATTTTTAATCTCTAGTCAGGATTTCAAAATTAAATAACAAATGTTTGATATTGGCCAACACTATATATATATATATACACATATACATACATACATATACATACATATATATATATATATATATATATATATATATATATATATATATAGCTACATCTACATTTTTATATTATTCTAATAATTATATTTGTATTGATTATGTATTGCTATATAGGAGGATCCAGAAGAAATGGAGCAAGAAGTTAATACAGATGATCCAGTAAAAGGCACTCCTTCAGGAAACCAACTTCTTGCACAACATTACAGTCTTATTTTCCCCTCGCCAAGTGAGTTTATTATATTTCATAAAGTTGAATTTGATGTGATAGTTATTAAAAGTTTTGGGTACAATATTAAAAAATGTTCTGAATTTTTCATAGGTATAGTAGGCCCAAGAAGTGATGACCACTTGCGACTGAGACCCTCCACTCCAAGAGTCCATCAGAGTTTACCTGCTTGGGCATTGTAATGCACTCAGCTAAATAGTATCATTGTTTTGTTTTTATAATAATAAAACACAATTTTAATATTATAACAATTGAGAATTGATTTACAGATTTTTATAAATCTTCAAGAGGATGACACAATCAAATGATGGGATCATTTTATTTTTATTACAATAACCAATTTATGTTTATAAGTCATCTTTATGAAAAGGTTTTTCTTCTTTTTTTTTAAATTAACAACCTGAGCTATGCTCATTTTCTTAAAAATGAGCACTTTCAAGACCCATGAGCTCATCTTCAAAAAGCAAAAAAGAGATCTACAGATATCATAAGACAGAAGAGAGTTCAATATAGTGAAGTAGTGTGTATATATATATATTTGTAAATTAACATAATATCTGCTTGCCCAGACATTTCCATAGTAGCCGCCAGCAGTACATCTCTGGGCTCAGTTGTTTATTAGCAATGCCAGATTCAAGTACTTACTATGGCTTTGCGATAGTCAAGTAAGGGCNTTAGTTAATATATTTAGATTTATGTTTCTTATTTCAAGAAAAACCTTGAAGGGTCTTCATTAAGTGCTAATTTATAATTTCATAAAAAACTTAGTTTCAAATAAAAAAATAAAAATCAGTTTAAAAAAATAAAAAGCCTTCCTCATTAACACATTTAATTTAAAAAATAAATGAGAATGAATACATCAAAATATAATTAATTAGTTTTAAATTGATGACAGTTAAATTAACTAAAATTAACTCATGAAACAGGAATATATAAAAAAAAAAAAAAAATCAGTGAAAGGTCACATTGGGTAAAGGTAGAGTTTTATAAACAAAAACATCAAATTAAATAAAATAAAAATTTAATTTTTATTAGATAAGTTTAGCAGATTAAAAAATTGAGGATATTTTTAGCAACATCATGCTAACGCAATCCAGACACACTTTTTAAGCATTTCTAAACAATGCCCAGTAGTTTTCTCATATACCCATCTCTCGTGGTATTACCATACTTCCATTCCTATATAACAGGAACATGGAAGTAAAACTGTCTAGAAACACTCCTTAAGCATTTCTAAACAATGCCCATTGTTTTTTATGTACTAAATTTTCAGGATATTAAGATATACATTCCTAACTAAGAATATGGAAGTGATTATTAGAAATACACTGATAAAAGTACTTGTGTGGGATTATTAGCCAAATTAAACCACTAAATTCTTTCATTGTTTGAGAACAAAACCTCACCAATAAAGAAAAAAAAAAATTTTTTGTAAATATAGTTTAATTGTTGAAACTATTTTAAGAAAATAGCTATGGAAATTTATGTTGTTTATTTGGATGAAAGTTGTCATAAGTGTTCAAAAGGAGAGTTTGTTGACCGTAGATATTATTCTAAGATGATTTTAGTTGGGATTCGGTCGAGGTAGATCCAAAAAAACACAAATTAAAAAAATGTATTTTTTAAATAAAGGATTATCTGCCAACGTTTTGGCTTACATTGTAAGCCATCTTCAGGGCTGTAGAAATACAATGTCTTGAGAATACAATAATATTTGAAATTAGTATAATAGAGAATTATAATATAATGTGATGTTAGAATAAGTTGAGGAAATTTGTTCTATGTCTTTTCTGTCGTTAACTGAATAGTGTTGTAAGTTGATGTGAACGGTTTCAGACAAAAGACGTTTGTGTTGATAGGGTTCAGTGGAAAGAATGGTTAAGCTATCGAAGTCACAACACTATCCAGTTAACGACAGAACAAATTTCCTCAACTTATTCTAACATTTTTAACATTCTAAAAACCATCAGCCCTCCGTCTCAATAAACCTGTCAAAACATTTTTCCCAGTTCCAAAGTCACTTATTCCCAATAATACCCCTCCCTTTTTTCCCTTTGTCCTTTTATTGCCCTCTCTTGTAACAGGCCGCTTTCCATTTACACCTTCCGCCTGCCTTGTATCTGCTACCCCCACTCCTTCTACTTTTTCGCTCTGAGAAAAAGTAAAATTTATATTGTTTAGTCATGGAAATGTGAACTTAGGGACAGGACGTCCTCTCTCATCTTCATGATAGGTAGGTGTGGAAAATTACTGCTTTAATGATATTTCAATTTTTTTTCTTGTCAATAAGTTGTTTGTTTGCATGTTTTTTTCAAATTGGTTCTTTTTCAAATTGTTTTCATAAACTTTTAATTGTCTTACATAGCTTTCTACATTCATACTCTTGATATCACATTATATTATAATTCTCTAATATACTAATTTCAAATATTATAGTATTCTCATGACATTGTATTTCTACAGCCCTGAAGATGGCTCACAATGTAAGCCGAAACGTTGGCAGATAATCCTTTATTAAAAAAATACATTTTTTTAATTTGAGTTGTCATAAGTGTTTTGAAACTTTGGACTATTTGTTTTTTAGTTATACCTAACATACCCAACCCATAAACCTCTTGGCAGAACTTGGGTTTATATTACCAAGAAGCTTCATATACAAGCTCTCACCTGATTCTTATTTAAAAAGATATATAAAGCATCCTAATTAAAATAAATAAAAATATATATATAAAGGTATATGAAGCTTCAGAACCTTTTGTGTACTCAATAACCTAACAGAGACTGATCATTATCACTCTAAAGGAGTATAAAAAAAATAAAAAATTACCATTTTATCAAATTCTTAATCCTATTCAATTCTTAATTATCCCTTTAGAACCTTCTCTAAGCTTGTTAAATCCCATCTGAATTCTTCAAATAAAAGCCTCAGTTTAATTATTCATTTAAAAAATAAAGAGTATCCTACAAAATTCTCATAATTGATTAATTATTCTCATAATTAAGACATTACTAAATTATCACATTGGGAAATAGACGCAGTTAACACATCTAGGTCATCCAACTCTTAAATTCAACAGAACAAATGACTGTGGCATGATTATATCTGGCTTTTTAATATAAATATTATATGTCATATAAATATTATTAGAACACAAGATTTGCGGTCTCAAAAAAAAAAAAAAAAAAAAAAAAAATTCGGGTTAGGAGTAAGCTCAGGAGATACCCTTGCTTAACTATCGAAAGAATGGGAAAATATTTTGAAAAATTTAGTTTATTAGTTAGCATTAAAGTTTCAAATAAATCAATAATGCCCCTAATACAGATCTCATTATTAATACCATTTAAATTATGCACTAAAAGAATTTCAGAGAATCCTTTGGGATCATGGAAAATCTATATTAAAAAAAAGTTTCAGTAAATAATTTATTAGTAGAGAATTAGTTGGGGTATGGTCAAGGTTGATAAAAAAAAAATACAATTTTAATAAAGTGTATTTTTTATCATCTGTTCACGTTTTGGCTAAAATGTAAGCCATCTTCAAGGCTATCATGAAGGCAAGAGGGGACATGTTGTCATAAACATTTGATCCAGGTGACATGTCCCCTCTTGCCTTCATGATAGTCCTGAAGATGGCTTACAATATAAGCCGAAACGGCAGCAGATAATAAAAAATAAACTTTTTAAAAATTGTATTTATTTTTATCAACTTTGACCAAACCCCAACTATTTCTCTACCAATAATCTACACAGTCAAAACTCTCCTCTTCTCGTGTATTAAATTAGAAATAATGAAGTAATATAATTATAATAAGTATTATTTATTTTACCTCAATTCACATTATGTCATTTAACAAAAATTTTAAAAATGAAGATTGCCAATTCTTTCAATAACAATAACTAAGTAGAAAAACGATGTCCTCCTGTAAATATTTTTATTTGACTGGTCTGTCAAGTAAAAATCCATTCGTATCTAGCTGACTGCCTAAGGAGAGGGCTCATACATAGATATAAATAAATAAAAACAAATACAGGAAAACATCTTTATTAACCCAATTGATGTCCCTGTAATCTTACCTAGAACAACCAAGTCAAATACATAATTTTTATAATTAAAATATTTTAATTAAAGTCTAATTATTATTTATCCATGTCAGTTTTTTTTTTCCACTTTAAATAAATTAATGTTTAGTTTTGCACAGCTTTAATGAATTCAGGAAAAATGCAACATAATCTTAATTAAATATTTAAAAAAAAACTGAAATTGCGACTTATTTTGATAATATATGATGTATTTAATTTTCCATGACGTTATCTCTAATATGTACATTTTAATTTCACACTTATTAAATATTTTGCTCTAAGGACTTTTCATTGTGTTTTCATTATAATATAGTCCAAATACATGTATTCATATAACATGTGCTTACTGGCATTTCCACATTTAAAATTTTTTTCGGTGAATGGTGGATCAATCATTATGTAGGAAGGCAAAATCATTTGTACTTCATCAGGCTGTCCCCAGTAACCTAGCTTTTACTAACTTTCCAAAGGTTTTAAACATGATATTGGAAAAGTCTATGTTACTGAGGCCAGCCTCAATAATTTTTTTTAACCTTCTTACTTAAGTGTATAAACCTTCACCTAAAGGCACAATAAATGGCAAATGTAGTTAGACTTTATTTTAAAAAATATTGTACTGAAGATGCCTTAGTGAAAAATATTTGCTTGCCTGATAATAAAATATACATAGTTGGGAGACAGAATAGTCAATTTTCTCTATACCCACTTCTCCCCCCATTTTACCAACTATGAATATTCATTGTATTGAGTGAAGACAGTGCTCAAAATGAATGAATGCATTTATAATTCATCGAACAATGAAGTATCTATTTGAAAAAAAAAGAGTGGGGGTGAGTATTGAAAACCAGCAAGCAATATTGATATTAAACCAAATAAATAATTTAATAAGTAATTTAATTAATTAAAATGCTGAAGGGGAAATATATACCAAAAGGCAATTTAATAACATACTATTTAAATATTAATTATTGAGCACCATATTTATTTTTAAAAATAGCCATTTATAAATTTAGTTATTTACAGATAATAATGCTAAGTATTTTATAATAGATAATATATACAACATTCAATAATTTTCTAAAAATGAAAATTTATAGTATGACAATCAGATAGAGCAATTAAAAAAATAAAAAAGTCCTAAAGCAATAAGATTTTTAGTTGGTAATTAAATTTATAAAATATATCAGATTAATTTGTGAAAATCAACAGAGCTTGACCACGATAAAAAGTAATTAATTCTCCTGACACACGATCTGCCACATTCTTCATCAATTATAGGAAGTTTTAAGTCTGGAACTTTAAAGAGTTTATTGCATCTTGCATTTGTCACTTTCTTCAGATGAAAAATGCGATGAATATCAGAAAGGGCAGCTAATACATAAAATTTATTTTCAGATTCTGATGGTCCATTTATTATCAATCTTACATCATTTTTCATTGAATTAATTTGTTCTTCATCAGTTTCAAGCACATCATTAACCAATGCTTTCAAACCAACTGCTTCCAAGGCCATGTCAAAAGAAGAAAATTTCCTAGGTAAACTCAAACTTTGAGAAATATTGAAGATTAAAGTAGCAACTTCTCCTTGAAAATCAAAAACATCACCATTGTAATACTTAATAACTAATGAGTAACCACCTAATAAGTTTATCAAATCATAAACAATTGTCTTAGAAGGTTCTCTCTTAGTTAATTCTCTAAAAGGTTTAATATTTTTCACAAGAAATGGACAGTATTTTTTGTGATTTGTTAGTGATTCCTGGGAACTATTAGATTCTAAAGGTCTTACTTTAGGTTCTATGAATGTTTTTACCCACCATGGTTCCCAAGATGGTATTATACTTGCAACTTCTCCCGACTTCACTAGTTCTTGAAAAGAAGTTTTCTCAGAGTCATTTAATTTATTCCATACTTCATTAGCATCATCAAGATCAACTCCAGAAAGGCGGTCAGCTAAGTCAAGTTCATTTTCATCATCATCAGAATCCAGTTCTTCACTGTTATTTTGAGGGTCATATCTATTGAGAATTTCTAACATTCTCCTTTTTCCTTCAACGCTGACTTTGTTATTTTTCAATTCATTTTCTACCCATTCTTGGTAAAATGTTTCTGAACATTCTAAGTGAAGTTCTGACTTGTAACAATCTAATGAGCAGTATGGAGTATTGCATTTTGGACAGATATACTTGGATACAGCTCTTAAACAAATTTTACACAAATCAGCATAAGAAGTACTTACTGAATCTTTTAAAAAGTCATCAACAGCAGAAGCCATATCTGGTAAGAGCAAAATCGCTTTGAAGTTAATGATATTTTAAATCTAAAATTCCATCTAATCCGATGACAACCATATATTTATTTAACGTAAATACAATCAATTTATATATAAACCTTTATAAGAATGAAATTTTCAAATTTGACTTCTTGTTGAATCGCTGTATTAAGACTTGAAAATTTTGAAACGAAGTTAAAGCAAAGATCTTAACATTTAAGAACACCGCATAAGAGACGTAGTTTTGTATGTTTTTATGACGTCACTGGACATTTAATTAAATATATACTTAAAACAATGCGCTGTTCTAATATATTATGAAACAAAATTTGTAAGCGGAAAACCCTTTTAATGTGTACCATTTACTCATAATAGGAGAGTTATTCGTACTTTTTTTTTGTCTTGCGCTATATATATCTTGTTTTATTTAGCAACCTTCAAGATTTCTAAATGAAGTTAGATTCCTTTTCCTTCCTGTCCAAAGATGATTCATTTTCTTGCCTTTAAAATTATTCTTGTTGAATTTTTGTGCTTTGTATAAACAAAGAATGTTTATTGCAACTGTGCAATTGTATTTAACAATAATTTATTATTTTTCTTTCTTATTTGTTGTATATATTAAATTATCAACTTGATCATTCTCCAATATATTTTGCTTAAATAAGATCAGTAGGTATCAAAATATAACCATAAAGCATTTAGGATGAGTCTTCTGTTAGAAACAGAGAGATCATTTATATATAATACAAAAGGAAAAGTTATAAGACGGTGAATAGAATTGTTCGCATTATCTAAGGCATTAGGAAAATCTAATAGAATGAAAAGTACGCTCCAAGCCTTTCTTTGAGTTGTTTAGAACTTTCAACAGGAAATTATTCCTATCTTAGGAATTAAAAGATTTAAAACACTAACCGGCTAAATAACTATTTATCAAATTAGCAGAAAAAAGAAAGAAATCCTATCTTAAGCAGATCTATAAGCAGTTGAGGCAGCTGAACTTACTCTTTATTTCAATGTTTTCTCAAGAATGTGAAAATGAGAGGATACAAGCTGTCGACTACGCTCGTGGTAAATGGATATTGCGGAGCATATTTGGCGAAACTCTTTCCAGCAAAAAACTCTAAATCGTTGGAAATGAAATTGTAAAATCGACGGTTTTGCACTGGCTTAATCCAGACCTTTGAAGCTTTATTTAGTGCCTGGAAGGTAGAGATGACCCCAAATAATAGGATTATGTTTGTAAATCCTTATTCTCCCATGAGGGTTGAATATAGCAAGTAATTAATTATAACGGCAGAAGTCTAAATAGAAAATTTACATTAAAAAAAAAACTACAAATGAGTATAAAATTGAAGTTTGATTTTGAGAAACTGTGATTAGTTAGCTTTTTAGCTTTTCAAGTACTGAGAAATATCGAAAAAGACAAAAAATTGGCGATTTTAATAAGTGGCTTTTCATTTTTTTTCTTTTTTTCAAACTATTTGATTAAATAGTAATCGAATTCGGCGTCGCTGGTTGCCTCGTGCTGGGGCATGGCTCTCCGTTTGTTGCTGTTTCCCAATTGATACCCCCACACAAATGGCATTAATGGCCCAAGTGGTTGACATGCCAAAAAAAAAAAAAAAAAAGTTACCATGGTATAACTAAACTCGCATACCAAACTAGTTTTTGTTTCAAACTATTGCTTTTGATTAATTACCAAACTAAAATTGTTAATTCTTATGTTTGTACCGCCATTGACCTAAGTTTTAATTTATCCCACACCTAATTATTCATTATAGTTCAATCTCTTTTACAACCGCTAAGCAGTAGTTTAATTTTTTTTAAAAATTAATTTATTGGATGAGACACACAAATGTCTACGACCAAAGCATAGTTCTAAGAAATAAATTAAATAAGTAATACATTGAAATAGTTTGAAATAACTAAAACAAAAGAAAAAGGGTAAAAAAACTAATCACAGTTACTATATGCAAATATAATTATAATTGAAAGAAAGAGGAAAAATAATTAAAACTATCACTAGCTAAAGAAAGTAAAATAATTAATTTATTTCAAAATTTATAATTTTATAACAAAAGCTTTCTTAAATCGTTAAATTAAAACGTTGTACTCCTTAATCAGATGTATGAGTCAATGATAAAGGGCCTATCTGGCTGGTTAAGGTCCCGCATACTTTGGCTGTTTACTTGTTCTCCAACAATAGATCTAATATCTAAAGGTAGTTCTCCTGCCGACTTAGGGCATTGACAGTGGTCAAGTTGACTGCCGAGGCAAAGACACAGTACACTGTTTTTTGATCGCGTCGAACTGGTGAGGTAAGCGTTGCCGCATTGCCGCTTATATCGGGGGGTAGATTCGTTTTTGTAGCTACTAAAGGCTTTTTAAAAAGCTAATTGACTGAAGGGCAAAATTTTGGATTTCATTGATATTATCTTTGAGGTTTATTTTGAGTCCAGCCAGAGCCCTAAAATTTTATATGCACTAGTTATTTTTAGTTGCTTTCTTTTGCATTGAATTGTATTTTCTATGGCAATTTTAGATTTTGAAAAAGGTATTGCTGTCAATTAGTCTTTTTTGAACGACAGATTAATTTAATTAATTTTTGTTATATCAGCGATTTATTGAAAGGTGGATTCCATATATTTAATGTAGCCGTTTATTGATTTTTTAAAAATTTATTATAAGAACTATAAAATCGTCAGCATATTGAAGAATTATTACGTTACGGTTATCATTGTTGATAAGAGATATTTGAGGAGTAAATATTGAATAATAGAGGAGATAGTGGTCATCCTTGGGGTAAACCAGTCAAGTGAGTTCGGCATCACCATTCACTGCTCTAATGATGTAAGTTCTCTGACGTAATAGTCTCTGAGTCTGACGTATCTCTGTGTGTATCGATCTGGGATCCGGCGAAAGTCTTATGGGTTAACCTCAAGGTAATGAAGGCACTGAATTAACAATTATTAACTGTATTATTACTTAAAATATCACTCATCGACTTTGTTCAAGGCATTTTTTTCAAAACCTAATGTTAATTCAACATATTGCAATACTTTTTACGACTAAAAACATTTTTTATACCAATGAAAACTATAAAAATTGTAGCATTGAGCACTAACATTAGGTGTGAAAGCCGGTCCATCTTTAAGCTCTTGATGAAATTTTTCATAGGTTAAATTCATTAAATAGCTCTTTAAAGAGCGAAATCGGACTAATAGGAGTGGGCTACCCCACTAATACCTATGTATTATTTGAAATGTCTAGAGCGGGTGCAAAAAGGCTTTTCACTACATCGGATGCAATATTAAGTTCAGTGCAATGAAACTCAATCCAGATTTGTTTACTGATAAAACATTTACACTATAAGTGTAGAAGATTATAAGAATTGAAAAGTTCTAGTACAAATTAGTAAAGAATTTGGCGGGGTTCGGTCAAGGTTGATAGTAGGATAAGCCTGTTGAGGAGTTTATTTAGTGGGGTATTTGGTTTTGAAATATGGAAATAAATCTTCTAACTTTTTTGATGAGTAGTCATTCTTGCTAGGGGTATCCACTATGTATTTTAGTGATAATGTGATATGATGAGAGTTGGAGCAGTTTTGTGTTAGTGTAACTGAAGAGGAAATCTAGAAGACAGGCTTCAAGTCTGGTGAGAGGTCTATGGGAAGTGCTGGGTATTATAGGAAAACCCCAGGTTGCGATTAAAGTTCAAATGGAGAGTTTTTGACCTTATAGATTATTAGTAGAGAACCCTAACAAATTCTCTACTAACAATCTCTAATGTCAAAAACCCTCCATTTGAAGTTCAAGTACAAATATTCGTCAACTACAATACTGAGAAATTTTTCTATTTTTACGCAGCATAACAGATTTTTCTGTTTTGTCCGCAATTAAAGAAAAGCTTCATTTTGTACCCCGTTTGAAAAGAAAACATGTCTGTCACGCAGGAGCTGCTCTAAGTGAATTGAGGATGATTGAGGTACCATACATGTATTTATGAATAATTGTTTATTATTTTTAATTTTACATACCACGTAATCTTCCACTCTTAAAGAATATATATTTTATCACTAAAACAATCCTTGTATACTTCATTGTTTTGAACTAGATATTATGTCCACGAAAATTAAAGAATACACTTTTTACTCCCACTTATTCTTACAACTTCGCTCTATAATAAGTTCAGTCTGTACTTTTACATTTAAAAGCGATATGCCAAATTTTATAACGAAAAACAAAAAATCATTCAACTTTGTAGTGTAACTCCTAAAATATTTATTTTACCAATAAGCAAATCTGGTGAGTTGCATTATTTTAATCTAAATATTACACCCACTAAATCGAAAAATCTTGTACTCGCTTTTGACAATTTAGGTAATCCCCACTTCTATACGTCTTATCTCACTTTATTACGAAATCAACTTGCTTTGCTGGCTTGTGGAGGTTCTCAATCAGAGGTGAGTAAAATAAATGAGAAATATCATACCTTCTATTATCCGTCTTCATTGGTTTCTGAAAACCATCTTCTGTTGGCTCCTATAGCCAACAGAAGATGGTTTTCAGAAACCAATGAAGACGGATAATAGAAGGTATGATAGTTCTATATTCATTGGTGGTGGAAATAACCTTTTAGATTATTTACCTAAATGAGAAATGATCACAAACCTCTATAGTTGACTTTTAAATTTGATTTTTAACGCAACATTGGTATACATTCTTACAGGCAATGGAATGAGTTTAGGTAAATTTTCATAAATAGATGTTTTAAATTACTTGTCAGGCTTTTCTCTTTTTGAATCTGTTCCCGGCTGTTGCTGTGCCAAGCTAGTATACCAGCAGTAGCATGACGGGCTTCCACGTTTTGCTTCTGTATCATTGCTGGCTGGTGGAGGTACTCAACCAAAGGTGGCTGGAATAAATAAGAAGTGGTCACAAACCTACACAGTTCACTATAGAGGTTTGTGACCACTTCTCATTTATTTCACCTACTTTTAATTTGAGTTGTTTTCGTAATTAAATGAAATTTAAAGTCGCTTATGAAAGTAAAAAGACTAAGAGACATGCAAAATTTCACAGATAGAAGCAAATTATTTTGGCTTAATAAATAAATAAATGATAATAGATAAACATGAATTCTAATAGTTCGATTTCGCCGTGTAACTTCTAAAATATTTCTTGTATCACTAAACAAATCTATGTTGAGTTTCATTGCAATCTATTATNTATAATATTAAGTTTAGAACAATGAAACTCAAAATGCGTTATTCTATTGAAAAAAATACATATTTTTGGAGTTCAATAGCGAAATACAATCAAAAGAAGTCGGAGTTTACTACACTTTACAAACTGGAAGCCACAATTAGTTATTTTCCATAACGAAATTTGGTTTATTACCTTAGTGAAACATACTTTAAAACAATATGTTCGTTACTGAGTGAAACAGGACTTCAGAAATGATAGATTACTTCAACTGTCAGTCTGAGTAAAAAAAAAAAAAAAAAAATACAAAAAAATACAAAATGGACTAAAATTTTTAGATAATAGGAGATTAGGAACATTCGTATGATATACCCTATCTTTCGTCATTTATCTTTCTGAATCGAACCCTTCTGCGATTCATTGAATCATGGATCATCGACTAAGTACTCTAGTAATACTCTAAGTGAATTCTTTAGCAATGGAGTTGATAAATAATTTATTTGGAATTTTCATGTCATATAATATTTATCAATAAATAAATCTGCGTGTCAGTTTTATTGCTCTAAAATAAATACTATACTCATTCCATCAAAAAAATATTTTTAATCTTACTTGACATTTCAATAATCCTCCTATATTCTGATCAATAAAGAGCTCAGCTTTTTTTAAATTCAAAAGCGACAAAAAATATAAGCAAAACTATTAAATTAAATATTTTCAAAAGGCATTCAACAAAATTAAAATTTTTGGTTCAGGTAAGCCCTCACTCCTAGTTGTTATATTTTTGTTATATAATATAACATAGGTTAACCAATGTGCCACTTATAGACAATATAAACATGACCAAAAACCTATAAAACTCAAAAACTGTGTTAAGCCAACAATGGATCACCCATTTTATGAACTTATAAAGAATTCACTGCAATATGGTCAAAAATAAATTATTATTTTAGTCGACACTTTCAAAATTTTTTGCAAAAGTTGTTACTCACTTAAGCAGCAGTCAAATACTTCAAGTTTTAATTAATCACTTAGGACTATTCTGCAATAGAGAAAAAATAAAAATAAAGATTTAAAAAAAAAATTTATAGAGATAAAAATAATGGTCGACAGATTAAAAAATACTTTATTAGGACAGCCTAAATACACAATACAATGTAATTTACTATACCACACTGAATTACAACTCCTTAGGTCTTCTGACGAATGGCTAGACTCAAAATAAATTGTAATTCTGAAAAGTGACACACAATACACCCTACAGACAGCTAAGAAAGTCGATTAAAATTTCAGTAACCGCTTTCAATTACTCCTTGAACTTAAAATTAAAATTTACACTACACAAAATAACATTTATTCCAAATTACAACATTCAGGGAAAGTGAAGCCCTCAAAAGAGACAGGCTAATAGAAAATTATAAAAACAAATTAAATACCATTAAAAGTCTAATAAACTTAATTAAAACCTGGTGAGACGTATGCAAAAGTACAGACACGGGTTAAATCTTTAAATCTCAAAACCCTTACAAGCATGTTATTCTAGTACAGGATAGAAGATGATAGGTCAATATACACAAAAGCAATGTGCAGAGACAGAGAGAAGATTACAAATCTAGGAGACAGGTAGCAGATACTCTTGGTGATATGGACTTGGGTCATTCCTTCACAGTGACACTCTGCTACAATATAATGGATGTAAATCTCCAGGAATCGTATCTTTAAAACTCTCGGACGCCGACATACTAAAAGATTACTTCGCTACCACACATTATATCAATTACATTAATTTGAACCCGGAGTTACAGAACAAAGAACACCATTTAAACTAATAGATAACTATAATACAGTCAAACAATATATACACACATATATATGTGTGTGTGTGCCTGTTTATATAATTAAAATACAGCCAAACTATTACTCTCTTCAACCAAAAATAAGCTAGCTCTATTGTTTCTCGTTACTTTCAAATCCAGACATAAGGAATGAATAATCAATGGATTGGAGACCGTGATTAACTGGATTAGTTTAGAGAAAAATGATAAAAACAAGTATGACAAACTTATTGCTGAAATTGAACAAAAAAACACCATTTAGAATATAACATTGAAGAACATGCACAGTCAAATAGAAATTTAATTTTGACTGTGAGAAAATACATTAATATCTTAAATGAAAATAATATGATTTTGAAAACATTTAACTATATTATCAGACGAACTCAGACCAATATTAATTTCATAAACGCATTAGTGAATTAAAAATAATATTTTTTATGCAGATAATTTAAAAAATACACATTTTTTTTAAATTTGTATTTTTTTTTATCAACCTTGACCAAACCCCCCCCCCCCATTTACAGTTACATTCTTATAAGTTATAATTACTATGGATCCTAACTAAACTGAGATATGTAACGAAAAATGAACTTCTTCACATTCTAATCTCTTAATAACTCAATAAAGAACATGTAAAAGACATAATATTTGCTATCTGTTCCTATAACACAGAACAACCTAGTGGGCACGACGCTAACATATTACTTTTTAGTATCAAGAAGAAATTCAACCTTATATGTACGAAATTATAAATATTAATAATTATATAACATTAATAATTATTATTAAGAAAATTTAATTTCAATTAGTAACAAGCATTAGTCAAATCTTTTAGCAGGACCTTCACTAGGAGTAGTAAATGTATTACCACAACTACTGTGTCTGAATCAATTCCTAGTTTAATGGTGATTTTAATTTTTATCCTAGTTTTAAGCACTCTATAGTTCACAGCCAACCTGCTATTCTTAAACTCCTATTTCTCTTTCATCCACATCCCTTAATTACCTACCTAAAAATGAATATTTTGGCCAAATGCGAAAGGCCTATAACAACAATTGTAGGTTCAACTCATTTGATCCTTCACCTCATAAGTGAACATATTCCAACCTTAAATTTAAGTTTTAAAATTTAGCTTCACCGAATATATCTATGAAAGAATTTGAAAAACTTGATGCACCTCATATCTTTGACATGTGATACAGTGCAAATCCTCCCTTTCTGTATAGTACCTTTTTTTTTTCTTTCAATTTATATAAAATACTATTACCATATAAAATAACAAAATATCGAAATACCACAAATTCTCCATCAACCCCATACCCACTAGTGGACTTTTCACTTATCTTCTATTGGACTTCGACCCATGGATCCATCCCAGTTTTTAGAGGACATTGAATCTTTGTAAGGGAGGACTTTACTTCCCCAGCCTAGCATCCTAAGTGTCTGCTTTGCAAGGAGTTTCATACAAGCTATACAGACATCGATGGAACCGGAGGCGGCGTTACGGTCTTGACAACCGGTCATGCTAGTCAATGTAACTTTTCTGTAGTATTTTTCTTAAAAAAATAATTTACATAATAATTTATTTATTTTCACAGTTAGTGTAACTTTGTTATCAAAATTGTAGGCAATCATTAGTTCGATTTTGTTCAAAAAACAATTTTAGCCTTTTGTTTTACAATTGAAAGATACTTGCCGAATTTGATTTCTTAGAAACTAAAAACTGTGGCCAGTTTGTGGACATACATACACATATAATCAATACATTATATATATANAAGGGGTTGAAAGAATGTCTTATACTATTGTTGATTCACTAGTTACTATCAGGCTATTTTGAGAGAGTTTAGTCATTTTAGAATTTACTTAAGGTTGCAGAAATTCTGGAAACTCAAATTCAGTCTTTCGCTGATGGGTATATAAAAGCATTTTTGCTAAAGAGATATTTTTATCTCTACTAGTATTAAAAGATATGTATATATGATATATCAGTGACTAATATTTGTGGTATCTTCTTGGTAGTAGGATCAAATGAAATATACTTTTTTTAATTTCAGAAAATGTTTTAATGAAAATTACCTCTTTCCTTTGAAATTCCCTAATATGGATTTGTCATTCTAGAACAAGGTATTGAATCAGGAAATATTTGCTCCATTGTCTAATGTAAGTTATACTCAATATTCTTCATTGAGAATGTAAAACCTGTAATATTCATGTGCCTGTTTAATTAGCTCGGGAAGTAAGCAACTTCTGCTCCATATATTTTGTCTATTTATAATTTTTATTTATCTATAATTAATTTTGCATTTTAATTTTTGGTTTCATTGAATATAAATAAATGATGATATCACCTGAAAAATCAAGTTAATGAATTTGTTCTAAGCATTCAAACTGATTGCCCTAACAAAAAATAGTGTTGAAGAAGGTTTTACAATGAATTGGTTATTATAACATTATCAAACCTCCAACCATTGACCCTGTAAGCAACAAAGAGCTAGTTTTAAAATAGTTACCTACATATCTACAAACCTAATCATGCTAAACAACTGAAACTGGGACCATTGCTAAATGGTGCAATATAAATATGTATCATATAGAACTAGCATTGCACTAAATCACAGAGTTTCCACGAGACCTAATTGGGCTGTATAATTATTATTCTTATTTAATTAGTGATATTGTCATTTTTTATTTGTTTCTTATTTATTGTGGGCTATTGTTTCGTTCAAATTTTCCCGCTAGAAAAATTTGCTACATGAACTTCTGACAGTTTGTTTAGGTTATATCTATCGCATGTTTCAATAGGCAGTTATTCACTTATAAAGCGAAATTGAGAATATCTTCTTACTTTGTGGACTAATGCAGTAATCAAGTTCTTTTAAATTATCCAAAATTACTATTATTAGACAGTAAATTTCATTTATTTGTTTGTAAATGCGAGCATCCTTTTTTCAAAGGAAGTTTTATTTTTTCCATTATATATAACTTTAGTCAATTATTTGTGGATAAAAGGCTTGATATTTTTTCCTCTATATTACTGCTATCGCTTCATATGAACAGTTGTTGATCTTTGTTATCTTCATTTTAATGCGCTGAGGACCTTGAAAATTTATACCTTGAAAAAAAAAAACCTTCTTGTCTTGATTTGATATTTTTCGTGAAGATAGTATATCACTATTATACCCTACTATTATAAGGATGAATAAATATTATTATAATAACATAGCTGCTCTTATAAGTTTAACGACCTACATTAGGTTTCAGTAAATTGCCCACTGTCATTCAGATTCTATCATTGCTTGCTTAACTGTTTGTATGATCTTCTTTTATTAAGACTGGTTTGTTAACAAATGGGTTTATTATGCATGATTCTAAATCTTCAAGGACATTACTCGAAACAGTTCTTTTGAACCTGCGCATGATAAATGGATGCCGAATTAAATGAGAACACTCAGGACGATCTGCAGGATTTTTTTTCGTCATCAATTTTATAAAGGACCTAACTTCCACTGGCAGACGTTTCCATCCTTCATGCCTTATATTTTGGGATATTTGTCTTCTTATCTGAAAACGAAGAACAACATAAGTGGAAAAAATATATTGTTTGCTTAATTATTTATTTTACTTGAACTCAATTTCTTATGTGAATTTGATAGATTTTATTAATTTAAGTCTGTCATGCAGGAGATGTGTAATCTAATTTTTCATTTTTTCATTAAAGATGGATATAAATAAGAGTAAGCAATTAAATCTTATTTACTAGCTGAGAGAACAATGAAAAGGATGTGTGGGGGAAGCACTCACATAGTTACATTTGTACATTTCATCCTTAACAAGATTTTTTTATAAAATTGTAATAGAACATGAACTTTAGAACATAGTATTTATTCATTTTAAGCTTTATAACTTTCTCAAAACAAAGATATGATTGTTAAAAAAAGGTATGTCCTCCTCTATACTTCAATATTCCTCATCCATTTTCAGCTACAAATGAATTCATTCAAGAATGGGGAATGAAAAGCCTGAATATAAAATTTTGTTTCTTTATTTTATATGAATCGGGGTACGCGCGTGACAACTGCAGTTGGTTTCAAGTGGATTCAAAGAAAAATATGGAAAACAGCTCTAGTTGGTCACCCAGTGTTAAAAAGTTATTTGGAAAGAAAAGTTACAACTCTTGGAAGTTCGGGATGGAGATGTATTAACTGCAAGGACTTGTGGGGTTGTGTCACCGAAGAAGATGAAGTTATGAAGGATTCGAAAGCAAAGCAAAAATTTGTTTTTTAATTAATAAATCCCTTTACCCTAATGTAAAATGTTGCAAGGCGGCTAAAGAAATCTGAGTGAAGCTAAAAACAACTTGGCAAGGGCCTTTCAAAAAGGTTATCTCTTCTTAGAAAACTTATTTGTATTGACTTATGCCATTTTAGTGTCATAGAGGATTACATGAAAGAGATTTTGTCACTATTCTAGAAATAGGAAACTATAGGAGCTGGCCTAGATAATGAATTCATTTGATTTATCATGTTAAGTTGGCTATCAGACGAAAGCGAGCCTATGATAATGGTTATGGAGAGCACAGGTGTTAAAACTACCTGGGATTGTTAAAAAAACAACAATAATACTAGAAAGAATTTTGATTGGAGAAGTCTTTTTATACTTTTGCTTTTAACTGATTCTTAATTTTTCTAGCATTTCCATCCTGCTCTAATAGAACATTGTTAGTGTGATTTTTCTTAGTATTCTTAACCCTGTAAATAATATAACAATTCCCAATGGACCTAGTAATTGGGAAATTTTATCTGATTAGTATATTTTTTAACTTAATGCTAACATTATGACCTCATTTTCCATTATTTTGGGGGAGGGGTATAGTTGGAGAAGTGGAAATAAAGAATTCTTTCACAAGTTTTTTAATAACCTCCTCTCCAATGGTAGGAAAACCATTGGAGAGGAGGTTTTCAGTTATACGTTTAATCTTTTTGCTATGCTATACCTTGTCAAAGAGTGTGAGTGATCTGTAGATAATAAAAATATTGATACTAATAAAACTGCCCTCAATAAATATGTTTTCATGAAAAACACACATTTGACTTCGAGAACATAACCATTCTTTACTCTGAACCCTATGAACACAAACACCTTTTATCTGAAACCGTTCACATTAACTTACTACACAATCCAGTTAACGATACAACCCAGAACTGACATAGAAGAAATTTTTTCAACTTATCATTTTCAACATCCATAAAAACCATTAGCTCTCTTTCAAAACAAACCTGTCAAACGTTTTTCCCAGTTCCAAAAGTTACTTATCCACAATAATACCCTTCTTTTTTTCTTTGTCCTTTTACTGCCCCTTTTGAAACAGGCCGCTCACCTTAATGTACCTTCGGCCTCTTACCCCCCTCCACCCCACCCTTCCACCAACCACGTTGCCCTTCTCAAAAAAATATATTTTCCGCTCAGTCATGAAAATGTGAACTTAGGGACAGGACGTCCCCTCTCGCCATCATGATAGGTAGGTGTTGGTCAATTAATTGAACATTAACGTTTTAATTTTTTTAATAGTTTGTTTTCTGCATTTTGAATTCTACTAAATAGCTTACTAGATTTATACTTTTAATATCATATTACATTATGGCAATTCTATATTATAGTATTGTAAATTATTATTGTATTCTCATGACGTATTTCAACAGCCCTGAAGGTGGCTTACAATGTAAGCCGAAACCTCGGCAGATAATTTTTAAAAAATACACTTTTTTTTTAATTTGTATTTTTTTTTTTTTTTTTGGATTTACCTTGACCGACTCCCCTCCCAAAAAAATCTAATAAAAATAATGATGTTTGTGTAAAGTATATTGCTCCTGATAAAAATATTGGTGATTTCTTAACTAAGACTTTGAATGGCCTTAAGCAAAAAATTTATGTTGAATTATTGGACATAAGTTTTAAATATTATGAGGAGGGGGTTACTGAAATAATAATTTTAATTTACTGAATAATATAGAAGGCGTCACAAGATGTATGATTCATTGTACTTAGACTGAGTTGTGAGATAAGAATTTTCTAAGCTTATGTTTATAAGTATTAATTCATATATTATCTCTTCAATATTGTTTTATTTTTTTAACCAACAGTTCTAAGGTCATGGATTTGCCCCAACAAGAGACATTTATTTTTTTTAATTTAGAAAATTAAATTATTAATTACATAAATATTTGGTTAGGAAATAATGCCTTACTTACAATTTTTCAGTATCAATGAAAAGGACTACTCTAATTAGACCTTCACTGAAATATACCTGCCAAATTTTGATTGGTCTAGATTTAGACCCTGAATCATAAGATTTTAAATTGTTAAAAAAAATTTCAATTTGAATTCGGTGATTCTACTGGAATAGATAAGGATATGATACACTTTATCAATCTCTTAAAGTGTCATCATGCAGTAGCTTTATTGGATTAAGTAATTTATGAAAAAATAATAAATTTACATTCAATGAGAATGGATCACCTTTATTATGGAAAACCAAGTCACTTGATTTCAATAAGAATGACTTCTTTAAAACATAAATAATAAAGATATTTTAATTTTATATTCTTCATCTTATAATAGAAT